>APFE030340765.1:122601-177529 GCA_000404065.3 Pinus taeda
TGATACCATGTGAAAATTCGAGAATCCCACTCAAATCAACTACTGCAACAACTGAATAAACTTCTCCTATATGTTAATTACTGAAACAAATTATCTATTGCTTCCTACAACAAATATTGATGCTAATACAACTGCAACCTTCACTTAATTAATTAATTTGCCCAAAACAAAAATAGAACAATAGAGAAAAATTCACACAAGTGATAATATTTTTTTGGACAATTGTCCCTAGAAAAACCCAATGTGGGAAAACCAGTGTAGTAGCTCTGAGGATTTTATATTATTAAGCAATAGTTTATGAATACAACTCTGGATTCCCTTCAGGCAATCTAGTTACAGAGAAAATAAACTTGCAGAAAAACTTAGTGAGATTACCTCACTCTACCCGACAATTCCCGGATATTTTGGCAGCTGAACCAACTGCCCCTGGCTATCTCTGCGTTGGCCCTGCGTAGGCCCATGCGTCAGCCTTAAAAGGCTCTGCGCCAGCTCAACTAGGAAACTTTTTCCCTTTGGAGCAGTTCTAGCCCTTCTGGCTTAGAAAGTCAACTCCCTTAACAAACTCAGACTTTTTGTTGATTTGGGGTAGCATTGGATGTGCTCTAGCGACGAAAATTGGTGGAGAGGCTAAGGCACATGAGATCTCCAATACCCAGAAAGGGCCTGGGCAGATTCTAAACAGTTTGGGAGATATTAAAATAATTAATATTTTTAATATTTTTAAAATAAAATATTAATGTGAATTAATATAAAACTATGTTAGAATGGTCCAAAAGGCATGGATCAAGCCAGATCTAATCTTAGCAGTTGGTTAGGGACTTAATTTCGGCCGTTGATTTGTCAATGAGAAAAATATAAGAGGAGGCTTGAGGGTCACTTGGAGAACACACCAAGAGATCAAGATTTCGACTTTCTGGGGCAGGGTTTGTTGAGGAAGTCAAGAGAGTGATCAGAGTTGTAGCTGAGGGGCAGTGAATACAGAAGCAGAGAGGCAGAGATAGTGATCAGAGTTGTAGCAGAGAGGCAGAGATAGTGCTTGGAGGATCAGCGCAATAGCCGGGAAAGCTGACGCAGAGGGCAAAAGTCAAAACTACTAGGAATAGCCAGAACTGTCGGAATAGCCGGGAACACTGACGCAGAGGGCAGAAGCCGGAACTTCTGGGAACAGTCGGAACTACCGGGAAAGCTGACGCAGAGGGCAGAAGCCGGAACTGCCGGGAACAGTGGGAATTGCCAGAACAGCCGAAACTGTCGGGAACAACCAGGGACAGCTGGAACTGCTGGAACTGTCGGGAACGCTGACGTAGAGTGTAGAGCGCAAAAGAGGTTGAAGCTGGGGTTTTTTGTGGGGTAGATTGGAGCTGAGGAACTGCCGAAGTGTTTATCCGGGGTTTCAGCCGGAGCCTTTGTCTCTGAAGGAGAGGTACTACTGCCGAGAATATTCTCTGTTGGGTGAGCTGGTTTTGGACCCAAATTGTATTCAGAAACTGTATAATAATAAAACCCTCGGATAACTACACTAGTTTTCTTGCATTGGGTTTTTTCTGGGGACATTAGTCCCAAAACAACGGTGTCACTTGTGTGCTTGTTTTGTTTCCTTCAGTTGATGATTTGTAATGTGTTGAGCATGTACCTGTATTTATTTCCAGTATTTATATGGTAAATAACTTGCTAATTAACAGAACAAGTAGGTATGAATAAATCAGAAAGTACATGAAGGGTTTCCAACACTTTTGCGTTGAAGACTGCACAACTTCTACGTGAGCCCTGTTGGCTCAGCGTCATGCTATGTGTGGGCCCTTCTGGCCCAACGTCAACCCCTCCTGGGTCTGCGCTGCCTCCTCCTAGTGTCTCTCTGCCTCTCTGTTGTGTATCATGGGCTCTGGAGAAGATACTCGAACCCAACTATCCTTGCCCCTCACTATTGAAATTCTCCCAGTAGCTCCTTTGCTCTTCTTCAGAAAATCGAACTTCTGAACTCTGTGTGTGTGTTTCCAAGTGACCGTCAAGCCTCTTTAAATCTCCTCGTTGACATTCAACGACCCAAATTAGAAGCTAATCAATGACTAAGATCATTTTTGCTTGATCCTCGTCTTCTTCTACAAGTTACACCCACAGTTTATATTAATACCCTTTAATTATTTTATCTTCCTAAATTTACACTTAGGGTCCCTTTAAACATAATTAATTATTTTAATACAACTATTTCTGGGTGGAATTTCCCAAAACATTTTCTGGGTTCTTTGGAATACATGTGCCTAAGCCTCTCTGCAAAATTTGAGACTTAGAGCACATCCAATGCTACCAGAAATCAACATTCAGGAGAACTTCAATTTGTAGATTTAAGTGTTGAGGAATGCAAAGTTGATCTAGGGATCTGTTCGACTAAGTTAAAAGTTTATGTCATAGCCCTAGGAACTTATGACCTTGTCATAGGGATGGACTAGTTAGAAGCTCATCAAGCATGTCTTAATTTTTGCAACTGCAATCAAATTCCACCTTAGACAACTCAGATGATTGAGATAATGATTGCATTAGATTCCTCTTTTCAAGAGGACCAAAATTGACCTAAAGATCACCTTATTTGGACAAGAAAAGGTTGTTTTTTGAATTTATTTATTCACTCATATATATTGGGTTAGGTCGGACCTAAGCACATGTTTAAATTGGACAGGTCGACCTCAACCCCAAGCGGAGCCTCATGAAAGCCTATAAATAGAAGAGACCTCAAGCTGATTTGGACACAGTGATCAAGCCATCTTCTCTTCCCGTATTGTCTTGGTAAGCACAAGTTTGACGGAGGAAAGCTCACACAAAGGGTCTGAAACTACAGGGTCGAGGCTTGCACTGATCTAGGGTTTTCTGATTCCTGGACGCTGGCACATAACTGGGCATTTTAGTCCCTGGATGCTAGCACACATTGGTCCTAACAGCATCCAGGGAGCCTTAGACGCTGACACAGAGTGTTATGGGAGCGTCCAGGAGGCTAGGATTTCTGCTGCTCAGTTTGGTCCCTAAACGCATGCACAGTGTGGTCCTGAGAGCATTTGGGTTGCTATAGATGCTTTCACAGAAGCCTCATGAGAGCGTTCAAGGTTTGAGGCAGATTTGGGTATGTTTGACCCCAGATGCCCTCATCCACCTGGGAGCATCCAGATCTGTTCTAGACACAATCTTCCAGTCCTGTAGAGAGTGTCCAATACTGTTATAGATGATCGCACAACCCCTCCTCCCTGCGTCCGGGACTCAAAGATGATAATTTAGTATTCCGAAGATTCCGCTTAGTGACAACAGTGTTCAACTGTGTTCACCATAGTGACAACAGTACCCAGCAGTTGAATACAATCAGTGACATTACACTATAGTCCTCAAAATTAGGGTTCACCACAGTGACAACAGTACCCAACAGTTGAATATAATCAGTGACATTACACTATAGTCCTCAAAATTAGGGTTCTGATTACAAGCATGATTAGATTTGTTTCATGGATATCATAGTTGCTTTGTTTCATGGATAAAGTTATGGATCATTGTACTCTCTTTAAATCATTTGATGACGATCTAAGAAGAAGAATATTTGTAGGGGTTTTCCCCATAGTGGGGTTTTCCTAGGTCTTGGACCAATCCTGGTGTCTCTATGTGTGTCCTTGCTTTTCTTCTATTGTTTCTTTATGTTTTGTTGCATTGATGATGATGTCGTTGTTGTTGTTTCTATATAATTGCATATGCTAATGAATAATGGTATAGATCTGAATAATGTAATGATGATATGGGGTGAACTTGATGTATTAATGAAGAAATGCAATTATCAAAGCAAAGAACAATGTAGCCCTATGAAAAATTAACATGGGATCAAAGCTGGCCTAAAGAAAAGCCATGGACATAACCCTGATGATGACACCTTTGATGGAAGCAGAAGAGGATGGTGGAGACCTAAAAGAATTCTAGGGTTTGAAGACAACCCTAGGCAACTTGATTATTAGGGTTTGATGGATTCTATGAGGTTAGGATTGGAGAGAAAACCCTGGCTTATGGAAACAATATGAGATATGGAACCTAGCTGGTCAATGTGAAGATGCTCAAGCACTTGACAAAGATTTGATGAAGCCCTAGATGGGATAATCCCTAGCAGACCTGGTTGGATAATTGAAGGCAACATTGGTAAATGGACAATGGACATTGATAGCTCTTGAAGATTGGTTGAAGAGTGAGAGGATCACCTCTCATTGAAGATAAGTATTACTTGACTTATGATGCCTCTTACTTTTGTTTAGACCTATGGATATGATGATTATGTTTATTGCTTATACTTCTTGCATATGTATTTGAGTATATGGATGTTTCTAACCTCCTTGATGAGATGTGATGATTAGATCCTTCTTGAGGATCATTTGAAATGCATGAAGGATGGTTAAGCGCTGATAAAGGTTAAGAGGCACTATGTGAAAAGATGACAAAGTGCTTCAAGTGACCTATGTCTAATGAAAAGGTGCACATGTATTTGAATACCACAAGGTATGCATGGTATGTTGTGTTTCAGCTATAACATTGGATGGCTCGGTAAGCCCTAAGGTATGATGAGAATGTCTCTTTCTTTGATGGCTCACACATGCATATGAAAGTGACTTGGATCTATGTTTGTTATGATGAAATGATGCACCTAGTGTTGAACATTTTGATCTTCTTGAATTCTATGAGGCTATCTAATGTTGAACATTGATACACTTGTTTAGCTAACATCCATCCGTTGGACATCTTGATCCTATAAACGAGGTTAGCGCCTTGACTCTAGTAAATGATACTCTTGATACTTGTCATGATGGATTTTATATAGAAGGATAGCTCATTGACTCCTATACATGAGTCTATTGATAATGCTTGTGATAAGCATGATGAAAGCATATGGAAAGAGAGATTGACACTCATTGTTTCGATAAAGCTTTATTGAATGACCTTGCTCCTATTGATCATGATAAGCATGATGTTAGAGGTATAACTATGAGATTGATATTCTATAACTCTTACTACTTGTGGTCATGTCTTGATGGCATATGGCTAAACTGAATGTCCTAACTTGATGAAGTGACTTGATAGAAAGTACTATTGTGTTCATAATCTTTGAGATATGATGTTGCATCTACATGCTGCTTTGAGTCTAAAGATTGATGTCATGATGTGGATAGCCATGATAGATATATGTTTATGATATAGCAGATCTGTTATTGTTTAACTCTAGTAGAGATAGGTTGATGACATAGATTCCCAATCAGAGGGAGAATCTCTTCTCAATATTCTTACTCTTATTACTATCTACATTCTGTATTGTTGAAGTATGATTTATGTGCATATGACATAATTGATCTGCAACAAAGTCTTAGATCTGAAGCTTGTACAAAAATTAGGGTTTATGCTCCAGACGTAGGCACAGAAGTGGGAAATCTCATCCCTGGACGCACCCATGCTAAGGCCCAAGTAGTGTCCAGGCATCTAAAGACACTCCCATGCTAACCTGAAGGGAGCGTCCAGGGGTTTGACTACAACTGACCATCATCTAAAACTGTCTGAACTCCGAATCAAGGTGTCTCTAACATATTCTACCACTGTAATCTAATTTATGAAGTTGTTGGGTTAAATTGTTGATCACATAAGAATTAAGTATTGTACATGAAATTAGATGGTCACTTGGAAGATGTCAGTTCCACAAATGTGTTGCAAATAACCATAAGATCTGAAAGCAAGAAAAGCTTGAATGTTTGACCTAATATGAACATGAAGACTGAACTTATGTTTGCAAGTGACCAAGACATACATTTAGATATGTCATTATGTTTGTGCTCCAAGAGTTTGGCATGATTTGGCTGATTGATATAGATGAGCAGTGTTTAGTGTTGTGTCATGATACTTAACAATAACTTGGAATTTTGAATTGATGATTGAGATATGTTTTGACTATAGATCTCTCTACAATAGCAGATTTGGACTTGACCTGGTGATTAATGATCTGATTTGATGATTATTGATTTGCGTTGATGTCTATGTATGTGGGCACAATGACTTATGTGGGTATTCAAAAAAATAATTTTGTATTGGCCTCATTGTTCCTAGTACAATGGTTGAGGTATTGATAGTTGTGATTCAACATGAAATTGAAAACTACATGACTCATCCTTGGTGTACGCATTTGCACCTAGCGACAGAAATGACTTATGAGAATGACCCGATGAATTTTGGATTGATATTGCATGCCTAATTACAACTTTTTGTCATGATAATAGATGAAGTCGAGATTTGATATGAGCTCCACCTGTCTCCTAGTTGAAAGAATTGATACTGTGATATTGATGACTTTGATAATGGTTGTGATCTGACTTCTAAACTTTGATAAGTGGACTCTGTTAATGTGATGGTACAACATTGATTTATGTAAGGCTGATTATGTTGGCTTAGCAAGGCATTATGCTTAGAACATTGCATGAAGCAAGCTCCTCGATCCAAATATGTCTATATTTGACAGTTATCTGATGAAGTTAGGATGATGAGTTCCAAGGTATGGCTTTGATTTTTATTATGGTTTTGGTTTTACATACTGACAAACTACTCTTGACAGGTGATGAGCCTTTGATGATCTAAGTAAGAGGGAGATGGCCTCTAAAGCTCAAAATGATGTATCATGGCATGATGAATCAATTTCTGGAATTTGGAAAAGAAATTCTATATTGCAAAGCTATTGGAAAATGTTTTTGAATAATGAAAATGCAAATCCCTGGATACTCTAATTTGAAGTTCAAAGATGTTGTTGAACTTGACATGGCATATAACTGTTGATTGAAGCATTGATGTTCCATTTTGAACATCCATATTATATATATATATATATAATATATATATATAATAATAGATATGAATATTATGTGCATAGAACCTAGAGTTTCCACCAAGCATCCTTTGAAATATCTGCATGAGATATTCTATTTTTTAGGCTGAGATATTTCTCCTATGATATGTGATTGCATGGATGTATTGCTATTTATAGAGATTATTGTTAAGCACATTTGGATGTTGCTTTAGTATGAGATCTACCATGATATCTTGGATGACAGGTCAATAGTACGATTGATGATGAGTACGAGTTGCTAGCATGGCTAGCTGTGAGGCAGGATGAAGAAGCTCCTTAGAAAGTTGTCTGAGCATGATTTGGATTTGACATGGATACATTGTGATGACATAGAGTGAGATCTGATTGGCAGAAACTCCCATATTTATAGTTGGGACCGAGATACTCTCATATATTGACACAGTGCAGCTGCTCGAAATAAGCTTAGGCATGTGGTTGGCATCTTCTTGAGAGGGAGGATGATTATGGTATCCTTTGAGATTTATATGATTATTTATGTTTTGACACAATATTTGATTTGATGTCCTGTATGAACATGAAACAACTGCTATTGAAACAAGTTGATACCAGATTTGAGTATGATGAGAGCAATGTTGATCAAGGACACTGAGCCAACTCTTCCTTACTATCTGAGCTCCCAGGGTGAGGAATTGAGATGGAAGGGTCCTAGGGTTGAGGAAACTCTGGACAATAGGGTACGACCCCTATCTATTACCCATAAGGTTGGAGATGCTGCTCCCATATCTTCATAGGGTTGAAGAATGTTGCTCCCCTGTTTGGTCATTGTAGAGTATACCGCAGTTGGCATCATACCCACAAGTAGGGCTTGTCGAGAACACTGCTCCTTGTTTGGCCAACGAGTTGAGAGTGTACTTGGGGTGTACAACCCAAGTCCATTATGATGCAAGTGTTCTACCACATGACTATTCAGGGTCATCGATGGGAAGATCAGTAGGCAATAGGATGGGTTGAGATAACCCTCTGCGATTCCAGGTTGAGATTGAGCTTCCCGATGAGATCCCACAGTCGAGATGTGCTCCCCGATGTGGTTACATGTTGAGATGTGCTCCTTGATGATATGCTCTCTAATGACGATTGATGATGATATTTCGGGTAGTAGCTCTTTGGCAGAGATTTCTAGCCACAAAATTTTGTGAAGAGGCTAGAATACATGAGATCTCCAAAACCCATAAATAGTTTCTAGAAATTCCACCTAGAGACAACTTAATTAGATTATTAATTGTTTTTCAAATATTTCCTAACTCTAAACTTAGGGAATGTGACTAATTAATCATAATTAATTAAGTCATGGTGTGAATGTTCTAGAAACTCACACAAATCGACAGGAAATAATCTGGGCCATCGATTATGTTTTAATCTCGACTGTTGATGCTCAAACAAAATATTATAAGAAGTCGATGGGTAGATGGAGAACACACCAGTGCAGTTACTCAGTTGCCTAGGAAGATCAATTTTTTTAGTGGTTGTGATTCAACAAAGGAGATAACGCTAGAGGGTGAGTAGCAAGTGAGGGAGAGGGTAGCAACAGGAGTCCTGAAGGTAGATTTCTGGATTCAAGAAGAGGCAGTGTGAGGGAGAGCATATTCCATAAGACCATTGCGCAGTCACTGCGAAGAGAGTGACGCAGAGGCACCAACGTATGGGAAGAGGGTCCATCTCTTGGTCAGGAAGTTGTTATGGAGAGTGAGAAATTTCTTATAAAATTTCTCAGTATTTTTCTCTGTCTAGATTGCCAGAATTCTTGTACTCAGATTTGCTGCTGAAAATTAATAAGAAAACCCTCATCTGCTGCACCAATTTTCCCTCATTGGGTTTTTCCGAGGACAATTGTCCAAAAATAACCGTGTTAATATTTTCTATGTGTGCTATAATTTCTCTATTTCCAACATTTTATTGTCCATGGTAATTTATTGTGAAAATTGCAGTCGTAAACTTATTCAATCTTTCTCATAGCAAATAAACTGCATAATTTATTTGATAGTTAGAAGAATATTTTTCAGTTATTGTAATAGATGAAATTGTCACAGGGTACCAGAGCAAATATGATCAGCTGGAGAGCTTAGTAGCAGAGAAAGGAAGAGTTTCATTGCTCAACGTGAGCAACAATTCGAATCCCCAGACGGCAGCGTAGTCTCTTGGCCAGAAAGTCGTAATTCTTGAGGAAAGTCAACTTTTCTGAGAAAGTGACAAAAAATCTTGATTTCTCCATATCAAGAAAGTCCAGAGGCAGAGGGAGCAGCCCTATACTTTTTGCAGAGCAGATATCTAGCCTAACACAATAATTTTTTGTAGTCATTTGCTGAGCAGATTCAACGTCGGGAGGAAAGAGAAATAGCATAGAAAATTATGGACAAAATTAATAGTCAGGATGATTCAGATTTATCTTCCAGGTTGGAGGATAAATTTGCTTGCCTCTCAGGATCAACTTCACCTAGTGTCTGGTATATAGATAGTGGAGCTTCAACTCATATGACAGGAGTTAAGAGAATATTTCACTAGCTATCAAGAAGAGTAGATGGACTTCTAGATCACTATGGGAAACAAAACTAAATGTACTTTTGTAGGGAGAGGCACCATAGAGTTTCAGAGGGAGTCAGTAGCCAACACCAGCGCTACTAATGTATTGCATGTGCTTGGATCGAGTATGAACCTAATTTCAGTGTCCTAGTTGCAAGACAAAGGGTATGATGTACACTTCGTAGGGAAGAAAGTGTATGTCAAACACTCAAGCTGGAAGAAGGTGAAACAAATTGGAGCTCGAAGCAATAGGCTATACAAGTTGTAGCTCGATTCTCCAATGGCACTAATAGGCAGTGACAAGAGCAGTGGAAAAGAGTTGAACGAATTGTGGCACAGGAGGATGGGACATTTACACCATGGAGCACTCAAAATGCTCAGAGAAACTGTAACAAGAGTTCCAGTTCTCAGTACGAAGCGTGATGATTTATGCAGAAGATGCGTACTTGGAAAGCAACATTCCCGAAAAGTGACAATTGAGAAAATGACGTGTTAGGACTAATACACTCAAATATTTGTGGCCCTAATTCCACTAGAGCTCTTAGTCATGGCAAACACTTGGTCACTTTTATTGATGACCATTCTAGAAAGACTTGGATCTATTTCTGAAGGACCAAAGATGAGGTCTTTGATTGATTCAAAGAGTTTAAGGCACTCGTAAAGAACGCAACAGGGAAGAAGATCAAGGTGCTTCGTTCAGATAATGGTGGAGAATACATTGATAAAGATTTCACAGATTTCTGCACGAAGGAAGGCATCAAAAGAGAATGGACAACTCCATATAACCCTCAGCAGAATGGAGTAGCGAAGCGAAAAAAAAATAAAAAATAAAAAATAAAATAAAATAAAATAAATAAATAAATGATTAGGGCTGCAGAGGCTATGTTGTATGATCAGGAATTGCCCAGATTTTTATGTACAGAGGCATGTAACACAATAGTGTACATTCAAAACAGAAGCCCTCATAAAGCATTGGGGAAGAAAACGCCAGAGGGAGTCTTCATAGGAAAGAAGCCTGAAGTAAGTCACTTGAGGATTTTTGGGAGTGCAACTTACTGGCATGTGCTAGATGAAAAACACAGTAAATTGGATCAGATTGCAAAGAAGGGGTTCCTCGTTGGGTATAGCGAGACCTCAAAGGCATACAAGATCTACATTCCTAGCAGTAGGAAGATTGTAGTGAGATGAGATGTAAAGTTCGTGGAGGACAAAGCTTTTAGGAGATCTCGAGAGATGCCTATAGGTGATCAAAATCAATCAACAAAAGTTTCATTAGTCCAGCAACAGGGAAAACTAGTGGGACCAATAAGAGGACAATCACAGGGATCAAGTACAGTGACTAGTACCAGTATTTCCTCAGGGGTAGGAGATCCGATGAGTTCTCAACAAACGGAGCGGCAGGAACAGGAGGAGGAACGGATTGAACCTCCCACTACTAGTGGTAGAGCTAGTAGGGAAGTTCGTCATACATTAAGAGATGCAGAGGAGTTTATCAGAACTTCTAGGACAGACAAGAGACAACGTAGGTAGCTTGATAGATATCAAGCTTTGGTAGCTCAAGTTGCAGAACCCTCCAACTTTCAGGAAGCCACACAACATCAAGTGTGGGTGGATGCCATAGTAGAAGAGTATAGTTCTATAATGACAAATGATGTTTAGGAGGTAGTGTCAAGGCCGGAAAACATATCAGTTATAGGTTCCAGATGGATTTACAAGATCAAGTACATTGTAGTGGAAATGTAGAGAAGTATAAGGCTAGGTTCATGGCAAAGGGGTATGCATAGAGAGAAGGAATAGACTACGAGGAGACCTTCGCCCTAGTCGCCAGATATACCTCTATCAAATCTGTTATATCCTTAGTAGCTCAAATGGGATGGGAGATTAACTAGATGGACGTGAAGACAACATTCTTGAACAGGGTGATAGAAGAAGAGTTGTATATAGAACAACCTGAAGGCTTTGAAACTCATGAGAAGTGCACTCATATGTGCAGGTTGAAGAAAGCTCTATACGGGCTCAAGCAGACACCCAAGGCATGGTATGGTCGGATTGATAGTTACTTGCAACAATTGGGATTCGTCAAGAGTGATGGAGATCCCAACCTCTACTATTTGATGGTAGAGGACGAGCCACTCATTCTGGTTTTGTATGTGGATCATCAGGGCTTAGAAAAGACTGCAAGAGGAACCTTGCAACAAAATTCGACATGAAGGATATGGGGTTGATGCTCTATTTTCTAGGATTAGAAGTTTGGCAAAAGAATGTGGTGATCTTCCTTGGCCAAGGGAGATATGCTACAAATATTCTGAAGAGGTTCAGAATGTAGGATTGTCGGCCCATGACTACACCCATGATCACCTATTAGAAGAAGATAGATGCATGAGGGGACAAGGAAGTTGACCCCACCTTGTATAGACAACTCATTGGGTCTCTCATGTATCTGATCAACACTAGGCCAGGCATTTGTTTCACTGTCAATACTCTTAGTCATTTCATGGTTGGACTGAAAAAGGTACATTGGATAGTAGCAAGACACATTTTGAGGTATGTGCGGGGCACAGTTGGGTATGGGTTGAAATATACTCAAGGAGATGATGTCAGATTATGCGGATTCAGTGGACAAGATAAGTACCTTCAAGTAATGCTTTAGCATTGGATCAAGGATGGTTTCTCGGTGTAGCAGGAAGCAGAATTCAGTAGCACTTATCTCAACAAAAGTATAATATATGGTAGCCAAAACAACTATGTGCGAAGCTATTTGGCTTAGGAAGTTGCTCGTGAGCCTATTCAGGCAGAGGATGGGAGCAACCAATGTCTACTGTTATAATCAGAGTTGCATAAAACTCTGAGAATCCAGTGTTTCATGAAGGTCGAAGCACATAGATATCAGATGTCATTTCATTAGGGACTGTGTGCAGTGTGGGGCAGTCCAGCTGCAGTATGTTCCCACAAGAGATCAGGTAGCAGACATACTCACGAAAGCTCGAGGGAGTGCTAAGTTCATCCAATTCAGAGAACATATGGGTATGGTGGAGAACCCATTTTAGTAGCAGAGACTTGATATCTTAGATGGTTCTCAGTTCCAGCAACAACATTAGATGAGAAGGAGTTGCAGTGCATATGTAGTGTTGGCAGCAGTTCAACAGGGTTAGCAATAGCATATATGCAACAGGATTAGCAATAGCATATATGCAACATATATCAAAGTTGCGTAGTAGTTGGTGGGCAGTAGTAGCTAGACATCAACAGTGTGACAAGAGATGATGCAGAGACAGGGTGGTGCTACAGGGGGCAACAACACTAAAACACATTCCTTGTTAAGAGGGAGTGTTAGTTTTTGTAGAATTATATGTGTTTTAGGCACAAAATTTTGTGGAGATGCTAGAATACATGAGATCTCCAAAACCTAAAAATCGTTTTTGGAAATTCCATCTAGAGACGACTTAATCAGATTATTAATTGTTTTTAAAATATTTTCTAAGTCTAAACTTAGGGAATATGACTAATTAATCAGAATTAATTAAGTCATGGTGTGAATGTTCTAGAAAATCACACGGATCAACACGAAAATAATATGGGCCATCGATTATGTTTTAATCTTGACCGTTGGTGCTCCAACAGAAGATTATAAGAAGAAGTCAATGGGTAGTTGGAGAACATACCAATGCAGTTATTCAGTTGCCCAGGTAGATCGATTTTCTCAGTGGTTGTGATTTAGCAGAGGAGATAGAGCCATAGGGTGAGTAGCAAGTGAGAGAGAGGGTAGTAACAGGGGTCTGGAAGGAAAATTTCCGAATTTAGGAAGAGGTAGCATGAGAGAGAGTGTATTCCACAAAAGAATTGCGCAGTCACTGTGAAGAGAGTGACACAAAGGCACCAACATATGGGCAGAGGGTCTATCTCTTGGTCATGAAGTTGCTGTGGAGAGTGAGAAATTTCTTATAAAATTTCTCTCAGTATTTTTCTCTGTCTAGATTGACATAATTCTTGTACTTAGATTTGCTGCTGAAAATTAGTAAGAAAACCCTCATCTGCTGCACTAGTTTTCCCACATTAGGTTTTTCCGAGCATAATTGTCCAAAAATAACTGTGTTAATATTTTCTATGTGTGTGCTAGAATTTCTCTATTTCCAATATTTTATTGTTCGCAGTAATTTATTGTGAAAATTGCAGTAGTAAACTTATTCGATATTTGTTGTAGCAAATAAACTGCATAATTTATTTAATAGTTAGAAGAATATTTTTCAGTTATTCCAATAGATGAATTTTTCACACTTCCTCTAGATTCGAGAATGTTCAGCATAAGAGCAGGAATAATCAAGAGATAAGCAGGAATAAGCAAGGGATATATTGAGATGTACATTGATGATTTATGATGATGAGATACTTGAGGTGATCATGGCATGATGACTACATGACAAAGGTGATTAGGGATGATACACGATTACACTTGAAGACACAAGAATGGCATATTAATTGATGGACAAATATTGGTAGGTGGAATTCTGCGTAGTTGAGAGGGAGTGTTAATTTTTCCAACTGCGGTCAAATTCCACCTTGGGCAACTCAGATGATTGAGATAATGATTGCATTAGATTCCACTTATCGAGATGACCAAAATCGACCTAAAGATCACCTTATTTGGACAAGCGAAAGTTGGTTTTTGAATTTATTTATTCACTCATGTATATTGGGTTAAGTTGGCCCTAAGCACATGTTAAATTGGACAGGTCGGCCTCAACCCTCATGAAAGCCTATAAATAGAAGAGACCTCAAGCTCATTTGGACACATTGATCAAGCCATCTTCTCTTCTGTTGTTGTCTTGATTCACACAGGTCTAATAGAGGAAAGCTCACGCAAAGGGTCTGAAACTACAGGGTCAAGGCTCGCATTGATCTATGGTTTTATGATCCCTATACACTGGCCCAGAATTGGGCAGTTTAGTCCCTAGATGCTGGCACACAGTGGTCCTAACAGGGTCCAGGGAGCATTGGACGCTAACACAGAGTGTTATGGGAGCGTCCAAGAGGCCAGGGTTTCCTTTGCTCAGTTTGGTCCCTGGGCACACGCACAGTATGGTCCTGAGAGCATCCGGGCTGCCATATACACTTGCACATAAGCCTCATGAGAGCGTCTTGGGTTTGAGGCAGATCTAGGTATGTTTGACCCTCGAAGCCCTCATCCAGTTCACCTGGGAGCGTCTAGATCTGTTGCAGATGCAGTCTTCCGGTTCTGCAGAGAGGATCCAGGACTTTTATAGACGCTCACACAACCCCTCCTCCCTACGTCCAAGACTCAAAGATGAGATTTCTATATTCCGAAGATTTTGCTCAGTGACAATAGCGTTCAACAGTGTTCAATACAATGATAACAGTTGAATACAGTCATTGACATCACACTACAGTCCTCGGAATCAGGGTTGTGATTATAAGCATGATTAGATTTGTTTCATGGATATCATAGTTGCTTTGTTGCATAGATAAAGTTATGGATCATTGTGCTCTCCTTTGCTGAATCATTTGATGCTGATCTAAGAAGAAGAAGATTTGCAAGGGTTTTCCCCATAGTGGGTTTTGTCCTGGTCTCAGACCAATCCTGGTGTCTCTATGTGTGTGTATGCTTTTCTTCTATTGTTCCTTTATGTTCTGCTGCATTGATGATGGTGATGATAATACTGTTCTTTCTTTATAATTGCATATGTTGATGAATAATGGTGTAGATCTGAATAACGTAATGATGATATGGGGTGAATTTAATGTATTAATGAAGAAATGCAATTATCAAAGCAAAGAACAATGTAGCCCTATGAAAAATGAACATCATGGGTAGACTATTACGGGAAAACAATTATCTGTATAAATGATGGAGAGATGATCCAAATCCAAGGTATTAAGAGGAAAGTGTCTTTACGCTTCATCTGAGCAATGGAAATGAAGCATTTCTTAAGAAAAGGTTGTCAGGTACATGCAGTTCAAGAAGTAAGCAAGGAGAAGGGACTATCATTAGAGAAATATCTGGTGTTATCTGAATTTCCGAATGTTTTTTCCAAAGGAACTACCAGGGTTGCCTCCTGAAAGAGAGTTGGATCTCACAATAGAATTAAAAACTAGTATAGAACTGATTTAAAAAAACACCTTACAAAATGACAGCTCCAAAACTTCAAGAATTGCAAATTCAGTTGAAGGAACTATTGGATATAAGACACATTCGACCCAGTGTTTCACTTTGGGATGCTCCTATAATTTTTGTAAAGAAGAAGGATGGTTCCCTGCTGTTATGCATAGACTATCGAACTTAAATCGAGCTAAAGTAAAGAATAGGTATCCAATGCCTCGAATTGATGACTTCCTTGACCAAATAAAAAGAGTTGTTGTCTTTTAAAAAATTGATCTACGATCAGGTTATCATCAACTAAGAATTAAGGAAAGCGATATTTCTAAGACTGCATTCCGAACACGCTTCGGGTATTATGAGTTCACAGTGGTACCATTTGGCTTGACCAATGCACCAGCAGTATTCATGAACCTTATGAATAATGTTTTCCACAAATATCGCGACTCCAAAAATGAGAAAGAGCATGAAAAACATTTGTGAATGGTATTATCTTGCCTTAGGGAACACCACTTATATGGAAAGTTATCTAAATGTTCTTGCTTTTCGAAGAAGATTCATTACTTGGGCCATATTATATCTGGTGAAGGGATCTCAGTAGATCGTGAAAATATAAAAGAAATCAAGGAATGGTCGATATCGAAAAATATGCATGAAGTGCGAAGTTCTATGGGTTTAGTCAGTTACTATCAAAGGTTTGTAGAAGGATTCTCCAAAATTGCCAAGCCTATCACAACTCTCAAACGTAAAGGTGTTAGGTATGAATGGACCAAGGAATGTCATTGAACATTCTCTGAACTTAAAAGGTTTTTGATTAGTGCACCAATCTTGCGAGTATCTGATATGGACAAAGATTTTACTATGTACTGATGCATCCAAGCAAGGATTAGGTGCAGTATTAATGCAAGACAAAGGAGTAATAACATATGCCTCAGAGAAGTTAAAACCTCATGAAGAACTCTTTGCCACGCACAATTTGGAGTTGGCCATTATAATGCTAACTTTAAAGATATGGAGACACTATCTAGTAGGGAGAAGTTTTATGCTTAAAATCGACCACCAAAGTTTACAATATTTGTCTACTCAAAGAGACCTAAATGCCAGGCAAAGGCGATGAAGGGAATTCCTAAGTGAGTATGACTTTGAAACTTCATATATTAAAGGAAAAGAGAATATAGTGGTAGATGCTTTAGGTAGAAGACCATAAATATTCTCCCTCATATCTATCAAGGTAGACTTGAGGAAGCAAGTACTAGAAAATCTTTTGACAGACAATTGGTATTTAAAGATAAGATTCAAACTTGAAAGTAAAAATCCAAAAGAACCTAAGTTTGATGGATATGAATTAGAAGATGATGGAATTTTGCGATTTCATGGAAGGATGTACATCCCTAATAGTGAGGACCTCTAAAACACCATCCTTAAGGAAGTTCATAGATCATTGTATTGTGCACATCCTAGTGTAAAGAAAATATATGATGATACAAAGAAACTCTTCTTTTAGGCAGATATGAAACGCGATATTGTCTAATTTGTTGCAAAATACTTTGAATGTTAGCAAGTGAAGGCCAACAATTGTCATCCAACAGGTATCCTGCAACTACATGACGTTCCTATGACCAAATGAGAGATAATTTATATGGATTTTATTGTCAGGCTACCTCTTGCTCCACAAAGGCATAATTCCATTTGGTTGTGGTGGATAAATTAATGAAAAACACCCATTTTATTCTAGTAAGCTAAGGTATTTATAAATGAAATTATCAGATTTCATGGAGTACAAAAGAAAATCATATTAGATAGAGACTCATGATTCACTTCAAGATTTTGGACTTGTATGCAATCAGCTTTAGGAACTCAACTAAATTTAACTACAACTTATCATCTTGAAACTGATGGACAAACAAAAGGGGTGAGCCAAGTACTGAAAGATATGCTAAGAATGTATGTTATGGACCAACAATCACACTGGGAAAAGTACTTACCCTTAGTTGAATTTGCATACAATAACAATTACCACAATTCAATCATGATGCCTCCATTTGAAGAATTGTACGCCAGACCTTGTAGAACACCGTTAAGTCGGAACAGGTTAGAAGATTGAGTAATAGTGGGACCAGAATTAATTCAAGAGATGGAAGAACAAGTGAAACAAAATAGGCAATGATTAAAAGAGGCATAAGATAGACAAAATAGCTATGCTGATGCGCATAAGACAGATAAGAATTATAAAGTAGGAGATCAAGTTTTTGTCAACATCAGACCAAATAAAAACACTATCTGATTTGGAAAAGGAACAAAGCTATCACCTCGATTTATTGGGCCATTCAAAGTCCTGGAAAAACTTGGACCTATCACCTATCGCCTTGCACTATCACCCCACTTGCATAAAATTCATATTGTTTTTCATGTATCCATATTACAACATTACATAGCTGACAAATCTCATAACCTTCAATGGAAGGCACTGCAAGTATCAGACGAGAGGACCATTTCGGTCGAACCATTACGTATATTAGAATGTAGGGTTCGACAGCGCAAGAACCACCTGGTAGACCAAGTTAAGGTCCAATGGGACAAGTAGAGCCCTTGATCGGCTATCTAGGAAGATACATAGACCATATGTCAAAGATACCTCAACTTGTGTTAATTTTGAAGAACTTAAAGCCACATTTTGTATATATTTACTCTATTTTAAATCAAATACTTAAAACTATTTTGGGATGATCCCATGTAAAAAAATGAATTTTTATGTTACTAGAATATGATATATGTTATTTTCTTAATTCTACTAGTATGTGGATACCAATATGAAATATGTGATTTACATTAACATTGTTGAAATATTGATACCAATATGAAGTTTAGTATTTGATTAACTTTGCTATGAAATCTAAAGTTATGGTTAAAGATATTTATAATTTTATTTCATTTATGCAAATTGATATGATTGATGAAATAAAAATAAAATAATAACTACATTCTAATATGAAAGCTAACTTACAAATATATGGGTTGGACATGGCCAAGTTCGTATGTAAACATCAATATCATAAATAACAACATATGTGAAATGCATAGAAAATGTTATTTAAATACAATTTATTTTGAATATATTGATACATATGTTATAATGTATGGACAAGTGTTTACATTGCAAATAACACCGTTATAAAAATGACCATGTGATTGCAAAAATTTCAAGAACAATTGAAGTTCAATAAGATTCCATGATAGGGTGTTGACCCCGGTCCCACTAGAAAGGGTGGAGGTATTACCCATCGTTTATCCTCAAAAACCTGGAGTCATGGGAGGATTGTGCTTGTCACGCTTCCCTAGACTTGTGATGATGACTGCTGAATGCCTATTGAGAAATCAGGTTGATATAGTCAACGTTGTCGTCCTTAGAGTTTATGAATGGCTAGATCAGTATATCTGACGCCATGGCATACTCCAGTAGAGGACGAATAGGATGAGAGTGGAAGACTATTATTGTTGTAAAATTATAAATGTTCAAAACTCAAATTTTAAAGTGTCCGCATGTTAAAAAAAATTCAATTTTGAAACACAATTCTTAAGTGATTATACTAATTACTAAATAATTACCGATAAACCCTAACTTTAGGACAAAGTTTTTAGAAAGAGCAGTGTATGTAATGACCCACATACAATTACAAACATAATGTGAATGTTAACATGCATACGAGACACCCATATGATAGCGACATATGCATGATCCGCATGTATTGCAATAGTATACATACCGACTAATATTGGAAAATATCTATGTTTAAGTTAATAAATCAATTATCGAACTAAATTTCTAACTCACCATAATATAATATATATAGTGAATGGGGCCTTTTGACATATATACTATATAATATTATATTACACAAATAAAATATTTTAATTTAATTTAATTATTTTATATGTTAAAGTGACTATTTAAACTTAATAAAAATAATTAACATATTTCACGAAATATGTATTAAACTAAGCAAAGAAATATTGCATTAAACTAACAAAGAAAACCATAATGTAAATCAATTCAATCAACGAGAGTAATAAAGGCGAACCTCAATGAAGACAACAGAGGACATTGCAAGGAAGACAGAGAGACGTAATATATATATATATATATATATATATATATATAATATATATATTCATTTAACGTAGGGAAGATAGAGAGACATTGCAGGTGGCAGGTAATGAAGACGAGTCAAGAAGATAATAGGCATGGGCAGTGGAGAGCTTGAGATGGTGGAAGGGAGCTTATAAGGGAGTCGAAGGGGGTTTTTGAAGGGAGGATATTTTCTTAGAATGATTTGGGGGAAAATAGAGAAGGAATTTACAACAGAGAGCCATAAACAGACTGAGGATTACTAAGTCTTGATTGTTCTTGATGCTTTTGGGCACGAGGGGCCAAAGTGTTGAAATTTTGAAGTATTTTGAAGTTGGGTACCGAATTTGTGCCCAGTTTGGCAAGGAAGTTTTGGTCCTTTTCGTAACGAGAGCAAATTTGGGACAATAACAATCCATAATAGCTTCAATTGAAAGTTTAGGTAAGTACCTATAAACGAATGGTTGAATTTTAACTTCGATATTCAGTATAAATTTCATTAAAATTTTGTTAATTTTCCAAATTTTAGAGATTCCAAATTTCAGTTATGAATTCACTGTTAATTTCAAATTTCGTTTCATTATCTAAGTTAGGGTGTTAAATTATACTTATTTTCTTTAACCTTGATACTTGCTTGTGAATCTTAATTATCTTCTTTATGTTCTTTTAGTTAGATTTGTTCATCAAACAATATTAAGAAACAACAACAACAAAAGAGGGCACCAATATAGGCTCTCAGCCAGGTCTACACCCCTCCAAGGGGAAAACCCGAAAAATCTTCTCTTCTTAGAATCTGCTTCAAATGAGATACAAAGACCCAATCCCTAGACCAAGTCCTTCTCCTAGTACCAAGTCAACCCTACCTCAAGTCTTTCTTGAATCTGCACCAAACTGCTACACACTGCAAGTTTGACTTGCCAACTACAATACTGCTACTCATACTGCAACTTCGACCTTGTACCTCTTGGAGAAACCCTAATTTAGCCTCCTTTTGGGACCTTCCAAGCGCAAGACAACTCTTCCTAAGGTCATCAAGGTCTAGACTGAGTTTCCTTGTCCCCAACTACAAGATGCTTCACTTCGTCCTACTGCAACTAGGTCCTGCAACTTTAGCCTCTTCTTACAACCCTAAAACCTTAGACTTTCACATGTGTGAGAGATAGAGTGCAGAAACCGAGAAAATTTGTCTTTCTTCCTCCCCCTTGCACTTCGCTCTTCGTTTGCAACTACTCAGCGATAGATCGAACTCTTTCTTGTAGATCAAACTTGTGAGTGAGTGTCTTCCAAATGAAGTCCAACCAATCCTTTATATAGCCTTCTCAAGTAGTCGAATTCCCTTCTTTAGGACGACTTGTACTTTTGGAGATTCCAAGACTTTCTAGACGAAAAAATAATTCTTTTTACAACTATAAATGGCCCGAAAGAGTCTTATAAACATGATGTTGATTCCATTGACTTATGACGGTAAATCCTAAGAACTAACAACCCATAGAAGCATGAAGATCATTCTTTTACTTAGAATACCATCAATAATGAGCATGAAACCCATGCTTCAATAACAATATTTTTCTTTCTTCTTTTCTTGTTTGTTACATGGGATACATATTGAAATGAGTACAACAATTATGAAGACCGAAACTAGTTACATTTCTCAACAGGACAATAATGTATAAGGCATTTTATGCTATTAAATGTGGATTTTGTTATAACCTAACCCTATTTTACCATAAAAAAAGGAAGAAAGGATTTAAAATTTTAAAGATTGGCACGTAAAGACTAATGGCTTATCAATCTTGGGTATATGGAGTCAAAAAGGCTAAGCCATAGGTGGAAGTTGGGCCCATGCAACTATATTACATTAGCCAGTTAGGTCCCTCGGTAGTCTAGTAATAAGTTGATAATGTTACCATCCTTTGTTCCCATCCATCTGAAAGGAACCATGCATCCTCTTGCCTCGTCTGGAAAGAAAGTTAGGCAAGCAAGCCCAGAGAACAAAAAGGATTACCAGAAGGCCATCCATGGGAGGGGAGTGATTTTCAATCAATTGGACATTTAAGGTCAATGAATTCTATTCTATGCTTCCTTAATGGATGCTAGGTAACAAATCTTGCAAAGGAGACTTTAGAGCCATAAGATATTTAATATATCATGAAAAATTTCATAGAAACCCTAATTCTACAGCTTGCAAAATGGAAGAAGATACTTGCAATAAAGTAGCACAATTCACCATATCATCACTTGATCAATCCAAAGAGAAACTCAATCCAAGTAATTTGATCCTCCCCAAGACAATTTGATATTTTTAGTGACACATTGCATCCAAGAGACGAGCAACTAGTGTTCATTCTCTCATAAGAGAAATAAATGAGTGTGTGTGACAATGATTCTCCTAATTCGACTTCCCTCTAATTATATAAGGGAAACTAAGATCATTGAGGGAAAAATTAAACTAAAATCCCTAAAAATAATATTTTAAGTGTTTATAAGTTAAGTAGGTCACAAGTCGACATGAAAGATAGCTCTCTCAATGATAAAACATAACAATTAACCTCTTTTTCACCCACACATGTAAGTAAAAAGGCCTCCAAGGATGATGTCATCCTCTAAAAGTGAATATCTCCATCAAACAAACACTAAGGATGGGTCACATAAGTGCTTCTCACTCAAAGTTTTATCCTCATCAATAAAGTGTCCAATTATGAAGCAAACCCTCCACATCAAGATATCTCCATTAGCCAAGCCAGATTGATAGGCAACCCTATAGGTCATGAGAAGAAGCAAGTTCTTGAGACTCAGAGGGAGTCAAGTTCAAGCAAGAGTATGGAGGCTCAGAGGGATAATCCACAACCCAACAAGAGTGCATGGTCAAGTGGGAGTAAGGGGACTTCTACTGGTAAGAAGGAACCATGGGATGGCATGAAGGCCTATCAAGAAAGGAAGAAGTAGGAAGCTTTTGATTGCAGAGACACTACTAGGAAGAGTGTGGTTCGTTCTACAAGGTATGTTGTAGTGGTTAACGCCAAAGATTGGGTTAGTGTCGCCGACGATGAATAGATACTTCTGAGTGGTGGAAGTACCTCCCTCGCTAATAGGGATTGTTTATTTGTGTAGCTTGGGAGGTACTCCCACAACCCATGGGGTACTGGGTTTGTGAGGAGTTGACCCACAAAAGTGTGCTATTCATTGTTTGCATGAGATCACCCTTAATGGACCAAGGGGGACCTAAGGCTACAATGATGTGGCTAAATCAAATGGAAGAAAACTCTTTCCTAAAGTTAGTTGGGGTTTTTTCAAAGAAATTCAAGTTAGCTTGGGCTTGAGTGATGCCAGTTGAGGGTTAATCAATTCCCTCATGGATACTATAAGTATGAAAGAGATGAAGCTCGTTTGATCACCAAAACAAGAGTAATACCTCTCAAGGAGACATTGAGCTAGGGGATGTGAGAAGCCTTAAAGAAGCTACAACAAGAGGAGGATCTATTCTAATCTGAGTTGCATTGACTAAGGTAAGGTTATCTTTGTTATGAATTTGAGTTTATCTCAAGTTCTGATGCAATCAAGTCTTGGTAAAGTTTACATCTATAAAGAGGCCTAATATATCTGTGTTTTGCGTGAAGACGAGGGGCTGAAGGTTTGTCATAACAGGAGAAGGGTCAAAGCATAAGTTTGCAAGTAGAATAGGCTAGAAAGCCTGTTATTGGTGCAAATTTGAGGACCGAGCAGCCTTAGGTGGATCTGAGGATGAAACGGGTCCATGAGGAAGGGATAAAAAGTTGTTACAGGTGGGAGATATGACTGCAGGCCTAGACATAAGTCTATAAAGTGTTTTGAGTATAGTTGCTCGAGGCAAGATAGGTATGTTGGAGCTGATGTTTGTGGAGGGTTATTGCTATGGTGGTGGGTTTGTTTGTACTTGTTGAACAACAACATTTCTGTGCTCTAGTTCAATCATCTTTTGTGTTGTAAAGGGGTTGTGTGTGGGTTGCTAGGAGAAGCCCTAAGGTTTGTCACTTTGGAGAAGCAAGAGGATAGTTAGTTGGTAGACTTGTGAAGACCCTTTGGAGAAGCAAGAGGATAGTTAGTTGGTAGAATTGTGAGGACCCTAAGAGTAGACTTCTTGGAGCAACAAGAGGGTTTTTAGAGGGTGGTTTGGTGAGTGTAAGTTGAACCACTCTTGGAGAAGAGGAGGATTGATAATGGAAAATTGGTCAGTTGAAGATTCAAGCATGTTGAAGTTGCAAAAGTACGTGTGAGTAGCAAAAAAGGTGGCAAAGGACCTACCGAAAGTGTTCAAGGTACTTGGACTGAAAAGATTGAGACTGTTGGGAATCACGATTGCCGTTAGACCAAAACCTACAGGTGTTAGTCAACGATTGCATCGCCAAAGATAAGGATCCACAAGAGGCGGTTAGTCCATGTCGCGAAACACACGGGGAGTGTTGGTTTATCCAATGTCCAACAATCTCCCCCCAAATGCGAGTCGGGTGTGTATTGAACTCGTGACCTACGCTCTGATACCACTTGTTGGGAATCACAGTTGCCATTAGACCAAAACTCGCAGGTGTTAGTCAATGATTGCATCACTAGAGATAAGGATCCACGAGAGGCGGTTAGTCCATGTCGCGAAACACACGAGGAGCGTCGATTTATCTAATGTCCAACAGAGACGAGATCTCCTTCAACAAGTATGTCAAGTGTATCTTGCTCAAGGGTAGATTGGTGATCATAAGTTGTTGATTTGAAGCCTTAGTTGTTCTTGTATCAAGGTTAATTGTAAGGACCATGGTCCCTGGTATGGGAGCCCTATGTTTGTTGTATTAAAGTTTGTAATATAACAAGTTTTGGGTTAAAAATTGCCTTTTGTACTACATTGATTCACCGTTGTACATTTTCCACTGTGCAAAGTGCTAATGTTGTGGTATTGTAGTGTGTTTATGATCGTGTTCTGAGACATAGATATGATTCTGAAGTGCTGAGGAAAAATCAACATGGTATCAGAGCTACTTTGAAGGAACAACTGAATCCGAGTGTGCACAACTCACAACTCAAGAGGGAGTTAGTTGCATTGTTATTGATGGATTAATATCAATGGCAAAGCTGGTGGTTGGTCTACGATATGAGTATAGGTTGGATGGGTTGTCGAAATATAGTCCTTGGAAGGAAAGGATCAAGCTAGTCTTGATGGTAAACAAGATCTAAGAGTTTGTCGGCAAGAAGATCAAGAAACCAATAGACGCTAAAGAGTTGAATATGAAGGCGAGGTTGATCATCCTAGATGGTGTCAAAGATCACTTGATACCTCATCTATCCAGGAAGAACATTGCCCATGAGATGTGGAAAGATATCCAGGATCATTTCGCGAATAAGAACAAGAACAGACTATTGGTATTGAGAGGTAAGTTGAAAAGCACCAAAATGTCAGATGGTGAAAGTGTGGCTCTGTATCTGACAGAATTTCTCAACTTCGAGATGAGCTTGCTACCATTGGTGAAGATGTTCCAGATTCTGAGTTGGCAAGGAATGCTTTGAAAGGGTTTACTAAGGAATGGAAGTCGTTCATCAAAGGGATTATCACTTGTGAGAAGCTACTGGATTGGAATAGGTTATGGGATAACTTCATTTAGGAAGAACTGAGAGACAAAGACCTTCATAAGAAGAAGAAGTCTTCTGATGATAATGTGGTTCTTGCAAGGAGAATGAAGGGTAAGGCAAAGAATGACTTAAGCAAGCTGAAGTGTTATACCTGTGGGGAATATGGTCATGGTCATTATTTGAGTAAGTGTTTGTGGAAGAAGAAGGGAGACTATGAGAAGAAGAAGGGGAAGGAAGTACTTGGTGTTGCTACATCCTTTGAGCTGGATGACCTCTCGAGAAGGTTGGAGGATGAGGATTTTGTTCTAGTTTCTCATTTCTCCAAGGGTGCCATTAACGAGACTGCATGGTATGTGGACAATGGAGCGTTGAAGCATATGATAGGTTCGCGTGAAGTTTTTGAGACTCTAACTAAATGGGACTCAAAGTTGCACATGGTGGTTGTCAACAAGAGTCAGAAAGCGAACAAAGAATCACATGTTGTGCCATTCTAGATGGTGTTTGGTCAACTATTGAGAGTTTAATATGTATTATGGCTACCGGAGCTTCGATAAAATGTTTTGTTTGTCTTAATGATCGAGACAAAAGGGTTTGAGGTGATTTTCTAGGATGGGAAAGCGAGACTCAAGCCCAAAGGCTCTAACTCTACTAGAGTTATCATTAGAGTTAGGGAGCTTGGTCTATACTAGCTGACAGGCAAGCTTATAGATCATGAGAAGAAGCAAGTTCCCAAGACTCAGAGGGAGTCAAGTTCGAGTGGAGTATGCAAGTTCAGAGGGAGAATCCACAACCCAAGAAGAGTGCATGGTTAGTTGGGAGTAAGGGGACTTCTACTGGTAAGAAGGAACTATGGGATGGGATGAAGGCCTATTAGGAGCAGAAGAAGCAAGAAGCTTCTGATCTCAAAGACACTACCGAGAAGAGTGTGGTCCATTCTACAGGGTGTGTTGTAGTGGTTAACACCAGAGATTGGGCTAGTGTTGTTGACGATCATGAGATATTTTTGAGTGGTGGAAGTACCTCCCTTGCTAATAGGGATCGCTTATTTGTGTAATTTGGGAGGTACTCCCACAACCCCTGGGGTACTGAGTTTGTGAGGAGTTGACCCATAAAAGTGGTTTGTGGGCAGTGTACACAAGCAATGACTTTTGTACCCAAAACTGTGGGTGCAAGACCAAGTGGAGAAATTAATATTTTATTCATTGTTTGCATGAGGGCACCCTTATTAGACCAAGGGGGGCCTAAGGCTACAATTATGTGGCTAAATCAAATGGAAGAAATCTCTTTTCTAAAGTTAGTTGGGGTCTTTCAAACAAAGTCAAGTCGGCTTGGGCTTGAGTGATGCCCCTTGAGGGCTAATTGATTCCCTCATGAATACTATAAGTATGAAAGAGATGAAGCTCATTTGATAACCAACACTAGTATAATACCTCTCAAGGAGACATCAAGATAGGAGATGCGAGAAGCCTTAAAGAAGCTACAACAAGAGGAGGATTTGTTCTAATCCGAGTTACAATGGCTAAGATAAGGTTATCTCTGTTATGCATACGAGTTTATCTCAAGTTCTGTTGCAGTCAGTTCCTAGTCAAGTTTCAACCTAGAAAGAGGCCTATTATACCTCTGTTCCACGTGAAGACAAGGGGCCAGAGGTATGTCATAATAGGAGAAGGGCCAAATCATAAGTTTGTTGGTACAATAGGCAGAGAAGCCTATTATAGGTGTGGACTTGAGGCTCTAGTAGCCTCAGCTCAATGCGAGGATGAGACAGGTTTGTGAGGAAGGGATAAAGGGTTGCTATAGGTGGGAGATATGACCACAGGTGTGGACAAAAGTTTGTAAATTGTTTTGACAGTACCTGAGGCAATATAGGTATGTTGGAGCTGATGTTTGTGGAGGGATATTGCTATGGTGGTAGGTTTGTTCGTAGGTGTTGAACAACAATATTTATTGTGACCTAATTCAATCATTTTTGTGTTGTAAAGGGGTTGTGTGTGGGCTGCTAGGAGAAGCCCTAAGTTCTGTCACTTTGGAGAAGCGAAAGGACAATTAGTGGGCAGACTTATGAAGTCCCTAAGAGCAGACTTCTTGGAGTAAGAAGAGGGTTTTTAGAGGGCAGTTTGGTGAGCCTAAGTTTAGTCACTCATGGAGCATCATGAGGATTGATAGTGGTAGATTGGTCAACTGAAGATGCAAACACTCTAAAGTTGCATAAGTACTTATGAGCAATAGAAGAGGTGGAAAAGGACTTGCTAGAAGCATTTAAGGTACGTGGACTGAAAGGGGCGAGTCGATATCTCCTTCAGCAAGTAAGTCAAGTGTATCTTGTTCAAGGGTAGATTGGTGATCATAAGTTGTTGATATGAAGCCCTAGTTGTTCTTGTATCAGGGCTAATTATAAGGGCCATGATCCCTGATATGGGAGCCCTATGTTTGTTGTATTAAAGTTTGTAATATAACATGTTTTGGGTTAAAAATTTCCTTATGTACTACATTCATTCACTATTGTACGTTTTTAGTTGTGCAATGTGCTAGTGTTGTGGTATTTTAGTGTGTTTATGATCGTGTTCTGAGACATCGACCTAATTCTGAAGTTGCGAGATAAAATCAGCACGTCATCACTTTAGACCTCATGAGGCTGATGTCACAAGTCTAGGGCGTGATGCTCATCAAGAAAGGTGTATTGTCCCTTCCAGAGGGATATCAATTCATCATCATCACATCAAATTGGTCCAAGAACAAGGCAATGTCCATCAAGAAGGTGCAAGGCTAACTTAGGGGCATCCTATGTTCTCTTGGGTATATTGTCTTTCTTGGCAATGTTCTAGCTTCAATGAGCAATGTTTTAGGATTTGGAGGGAGAGGAGAAGATCATCATCAATGCTAGATCCATCCCAAGGTTAACACTCTTCTCAAAGTGTTCAACGCGTTGGCTATGTTCCCATGAAGGGTCATCAAGTGGGGATGGAAATCCTTTTTGAAGTGCTCAAGAAGTCTCAAGTAAACCCTCGAGGGACAACTACTATAATTGGGAGAAGTCATCTTCATCTAATACATAAGCTAGATGCCATATGGCACTGAGACTACTTATCTGTAGATCTTATAGGGTTGTCGGTTGGCAAGCTCAATAGAGTGTGTGAAAAGTTTTTCTCCTAGGGATTACCCACTTGGGTTTGTAATAGGGCACACAAGTTCCAACAAGGCTAGTGGGAGATTGTCCTATTACGGAAATGAAAAGAGATAGGGTTGCATCTTACAAGCTACATCAATCTTCTCATTGTTACCCTGAACTTCATAAATCTGTCAAGGGGGATTATTGGTATAGATAAGCTCAATGATTGTAGGGTTTCTACTTATCATGAAAGGGTCAAAAGTGCATATAACAAAACATGGAGAGACACACATTAATATAAATCATTTCAATGCTAGATAGTAGTAAATGTGAGCGGTGTTACTAGATTTAGTGACTCAGAACAATCATCAGAGAAGTGATTGTCAACATGAACAATGGAAACATGTAGAAAAATTTCCTCATCTACGAAGGCACATTACTAAACCATCCAATAGATCCAAAGAAAGATAAAAATACCACTAAGAATTCAATATTAAATCCTTTAATAACCAATACAAATGGAGGAGCCTTGCTTTTATAATGTTCTAGGCTTGAAATCTCCAATAATAAAATATTAATTAATAGGCTAAAACCCTAGATCTAACCTAGGAAAGCATAAAAAATGACTATATCTCAACTAACCTAAGAAGATAGGTTCAACAAGAATAAATAATATTGGCATTGTTACATGTACAAATCTCCAAGTTTGAGTGTTCATCAAGATGGGGCACATCCCTCAAATGAGCAAGAGACCAAGCCATAACCTCCAACATCCTACATGGAAACCTTCAAGAAAAGTTGATACACCAACTAATCCCTTAAAATACGTGCTAACAACCTCTTCGAAATGGTGAATGAACTCCCCAATGTATCATCAACAAGCCTAATAGCATATGCAAAGACCAAGGATAAATTCTCAAATGTGCCATGTGTGGCCACTTCAAGGTAGCCATTCGATCAAAGTAGAATAATAATAGTTAATGGTGTAGTCTCTAGGGTGTAACCAATCCTCTAAACAAGGGTCATTGGTCATATCCTCAATGTGAGGAGTCCACTATCATGAATCCACATGTAAGGGAGTAACTAATTACCATGGAAAAGGGAGTGGTCCCGTCAACTCAAGCAAATATGAATATAATATGCATGGTGCCTCAAAATGTGTGTAGAAAAAGTGAGCACTTTACTCAATTAGGATTCAAACCTCATAATAAACATGTCTAGGTGTGAAACATAGACTAGAGTGCTGCATGTGTAAGCCAAGAATAAATCACCGTGGAGATGGGAGTGGTCCCATCCACTCAAGAAAATATCGATATAATATGCAAGGTGCCTCAAAATTTACCCAACAAAGGTGAGAAATCTACTCAATCAGGCTTCAGACCTCATAATAAACATGTCTAGGTGTGAAAAGTAATACCATAAACTAGAGTGCTGCATATGTAAGTCAAGAATGAGGTCAATTGTAGTCAATCCACTATTAGTTCACTATAGTGAACCCAAACGTGTGCATAAGGCAAGCACTCTATTGAGAATGACCATATATGATATCTAATGTTCCATAGAGTTTTTAAGATGTGGGAGCAAGGAAAGTTGAATCTCACATGGGGGACACGTGTAGACACCCCCCAAATTCTAGGAAAATTCATGGTGAATGGGCAAATTTGTCATTGTGCAATGTAAATATGAAATTCAAATTTGTAAATGATATAAAAATTTCCAGATTCAAATTAAAAAAATGAAATACATTAATTCAAAATTGTCATTCACTAAATCATTCAATCACCCAACCGAAGTCACTGCTAGTGTATATTTTTCTATGACACTTAAGAATCAGGTTTATGTCTAAGATCACAATCACAAACAAACTCAAATGCCATGACACAAGCACTTTGCACAGTGGAAAATTTATGGCAATGAATCAACCTAATGCACAAGAAAGTTTTTAACTCAAAACTTGTTATATTACAAATCTTAATACAACAAACGTAAAACTTCCGTACCAAGGATCATGGCCCTTACAATCAGCCCTGATACAAGATCAACTAGGGCATGGAGATACCAACCTCTAACTACCAATCTATCCCTGAGCAAAGTGCACTTGCCTTCCCTATTGATATAGCTCTTCCACAACCCTTTCAATCCACATACCTTGAACACATCTAGCAAGTCTTTTGCCTCCTCTTCTGCTAGTCACGAGATTTCTGCAACTTCAAAAATGCTCTTATCTTCAGCTGAACAATCTGCCACTATCAACCCTCCTACTACTCCAAGAGTGACTAAACATAGGCTCATACTAATCTTTCCTTTAGTTGCTCTCCTGTTTCTTCAAGATTGCCAACTCATAGGGTCTTCAACTGTGCCCTTTTCTTGTCTCTGTGTTGCTCTAAAGATGACCAGACTTAGGGCTAAATCAAGCTTCCCTCATATCTATGATACACTACTCCACATCATAGAGCTAAGGCTTATTCAAGCTGCCCACTTATCAATGATATGCCCACCTGCACACACCAAACTAGGGCATACAAAAAACACAACCATTTAACAACCCTTATCTCCACAAGGGCATTGTACATAGGTTGTCCTCAATTGTTGTTCAAAATGCTTATGAGCAGACCTATCACCATAGCAATCCTCTACTCAAAGACAACATGAACACTCACCTTGTAACCTTTGTGTATATCACAAGAAACTCAGTCTTGTGCAATGATACTTGGCCCTATCATAGTTCGCATATATTGGACTAGGCTTCTCCATGGGTGAGACCCTTACCTATGTCTAATGGCACTAGAACTTGTCACAATTGGCCTCAACTGCTGTACAAAACCTCAACCCTTATCCAACGTTACAAACAGACCTTTAGGCCCTCTTTCCCAACCACTAAGGGTCTCGACCCTCTTGTAATTCCACAAAGTTCCAGCCCAATCACAGAGGTCAACTAAAACTTTCATACACAAAGGATACATAGCCTATTCTCAGAGAGTCCTTCAAATTCGCATGCCCAAAACCTTCTCAATACTTGACTAGACCTTCGCTAGCATGACCAAAACACAAGAAGATAAACTCAGTTTACTTTCTCCAACTCCAGCTCAGCTTCATAAGGAACTCGGTAACCTCAGTCTTGTCTTTGCACAAGAGGAATTGCACTTGTGATGATGCTCTCAATGAACTAATCTCATCTCTACTTATATCAATCTTGGTGGAGTTGATTAGCCCTTAAGGGTCACTACTTCAACCAAGCCAACTTGAGTTTAAGTGCTCAAACATAAATAACATAAGAGATAAAATTATTTTCATTGAAGCCATAGTTTACCCTTAGCCCTTCAAGGGTGCCCCACATGCTCTTAATGAATAAACTATCATTTTCTCCACTTGGTTTCGTGTCCACAACTTTGGGTACAAAACCCACTTTTTGGGTACACTGCCCACAAACCACTTTTGTGGGTAAACTTATCCCAAACTCAGTACCCTAGGTTTGTGGGAGTACCTCCCAAACTACACAAATCAACACTCCCTCTTAGCAAGGAAGGTACTTCCACTACTCGAAAATATCTTGTCATCGTCATTGCCAACACTAGCCCAATCTCTAGCGTTCACCACTACAACATACCCTATAGAATGATCCACGCTCGTCTTGGTAATGTCTTTGCCACCAAAAGCTTCCCACTTCTTTCTTTCTTGATAAGCCTTTATGCCATCCCATGGTTCCTTCTTGCGAATTATAGAAGTCCCATTACTCCCAACTGACCATGCGCTCTTCTTAGGTTGCAAATTCTCCATCTGAACCTGCATACTCCCACTCGAACTCAACTCCCTTTGAGTCTTAGTAACCTGCTTCTTCTCATGATCTATAGGCTTTCCCATCGGACGGTATAGACCATGCTCCCTAATTCCAATGACGACTCCAACAGAGTTAGAGTCTCTGGTCCTATGTCTTTCTTTCCCATCCTGGAAAATCACCTCAAACCCCTTCTCCTCGATCACTAAGACTGACAACACATTATATATGAGCTATGGTACCCACAATACATCTTGAACTCTCAACGGTTTACTTGACTCCATCTTGAATGGCACACCACCTGATCCTTTGATTGCTTTCTGACTCTTTTCGCCAACTACCATGTGCAACTTCGAGTGCCATTCAATTAGAGTCTCAAACACTTCACACAAACATGTCATATGCTTCGAAGCTCCATTGTCCACGTACCATACATGCTCATCGATGGTACCCTTGGAGAAATGAAAAACTAGAGAAAAATCCTCATCCTCCAACCTTCTCAAGCGGTCATCCAACTCAGAGGATGTAGCAACACTTGCTATCTCCTTCCCCTTCTTCTCATTGTCTCCTTTTTTCTTCTACAAGCACTTGCTTCAATAATGACCATATTCGATTATAACACTTCAACATACTCAAGTCCTCCTTTGACTTTCCCTTCATCTATTGAAAAATATGTAACTAGGTTTGGTCTTCATAAATATGAAATGTACTTTTGATTTTTGTATATTATAAAATGAAAGAAAAATTATTATTGTAATTTTTTAGCACGAGTTTCATGCTCAAGGTCTTTCGTTTTAGAAGCCAAGCACCCATTGAGTCCTTCTAGGATTTGTCCTTGGTCAAGAAGTCAAAAGAGTCATTGTCATAAGTTGAAGACCCTATCGAGAACATTGTATCTTGTAAAGAAAATTGTTTTTGTCTTTAAAATTGTCAAAATACCCTTAAAGAGCAAGTCGGCCTGGACGTTAAGAAGTCGATTTATTTTGAGGGGCCACGTCCACCTTGAGAAGCCTATATAAAGGAGGGAACTCAACCTCATTTGGACATATTCACTTCTCATCTCATCTTAGTGAAGGAGAAGCACAAGAAGGCTAGCAAAGGAGGACGAAGAAAATAAGTTTCTAGGTTAATTCTCTCTCACACATGCGAAGAAGGAAAGCTAGGGTTTGCTGCTTCAAGGTCGAAAGGATCAAAATTGTTGGAAGAAATGCCTAATAGGTCACCTACTAGCCCTAGACAAGGAAAGAAGTCAAGTGAAGTTGTTGGGAGGCCTTGGAAGGCTAATTTCACTCACACGTGTGGATGCAGTAGCAGTTGCAGGGGGGCGAAAATTTCAGACCTACAATAGAGGGCGAAATTCTGAATCTGGGGGTCAAAGTTGTGCTGCCATAATAGATTTGACTAGGTTTGACTTGGACAAAGGAATCACATCATCAACAGAGGTTGAACTTGGCCTTGGAAGGGTATTGGTCTTGGTTTAAGAGGTCTTGGAATTCCTCAATTGAAGAATCCATAAGAAGAGGAGATTTATGGGTTTTCTTCTCAAGTGGAGAAGTTTTGGCTCTGGCTTGCAACCTATATCCTATGTTCTTGTGTACTATTGTTCTTCTTGTTGGCATTATGATACAAGTGTTGTCCTTGATGGCAACTCTCTCAGATGAAAGTTCACAATGCAGCAAGTCAACAACAAAGGATTACAGATCAGACTCCAAAGAATGAAGAAAGAGAGGTATATGCTGGTTCACTTTGTCCAAGACACGTATACACACGGTTTAACAGAACAAAAGTAGTGTATAACATATACACGCACTTTCACAGGAGGAAAAGCGTGTACATGTTGGAAAACCAAGTTTTGGTCCAAGGTATTGGTCCTAAGTGGTTTTGGTCCAAGGTATTGAGAAAGGCCTAAGAGTATATAAGGAGGAGAAGATCATTAGGCCAATGGGTGCAAGTAATGAGATTCTAAGGAATACTTCTATCTGAAGTATATACATTATGTTGAAGGGTTACGTTTGGGACTATGGATTTGAAATATTCATGTGAACCTTGAGATCAATATTGGATCAGGAATCATGAGACTTGAAATGAATTATTCTTGAATGATCATGAGACTAGATCTGATGTTTTGCGCTTGTTCTATTTGTTATCTATCATGATCTGGGTTTGTCTGAAGTCTGGAATTGCAGCGAAGTTCTAAGTCAAAATTTACAGATCTGTACGCAAGTTCGTCTCTACCAAAGCGCGTGTACACGCAGGTTCAACTCTTTCAAGTAGCATATACAAAAAGAAAAGCTTTTGTTCAGATTTGACTGATCTATCTAATCAAATTTTGTTGTTTCACTGCTGTCTGTCAATGAAGTCTTCTTAGATCTGAACGTAGAACTTTTGTATAAGGAAATTGAGTCTGATTGATTGAGAAGGAAGGGTGATCCTTGTTGCTATCTATTTTTTAACTCTGTAATATGACGGTAGATCTTTAGAATGTCATTGATTGGTACAGTCTGTGGTTCAGAAGTTTATGATTCAGTATCTTTAGAGATATATGTAGGTTGGGTTAAAGGAAGTAGCGTATACACGCAAGTTGGGTTCAACCAAGTAGCGTATACACTCCAATGCATGATTTTTGAGGCTACAGTAGTTTTTGGATGATGATGTAGGGTTCTGTGTTCAACACAGTGTCCTGGTGTTAGTGATCTGATTGTTCAGATTAACTGAATATTGGTTGATGTAGTTTAAGTTTAAAAGGCCTTGATGGGTCCAGTGTGAAATTTGATGAAACGTGGCCTTCAGCTTGTGGTGTTGTGATCTAGGGGTATCTAGTCTGAAAATTCATGAAACGTGGTCCCTGGTGGAAGAGTGGAGTTTTCTGTAGGCTGGCACCTATGTACTAGTAAACATATTGGCTAATACAAGAGCTAGGGGGTTGTAGCGCCCTTCCAGTAGAAGCTGGAAAACAAGTGAAGGTTGTAACCTTTTGTAAGTAAAAGCCCGCGTATTGGTATGAATCTACACCAGTACAAGATTGTAAATAGATTTTCTTATTATTAAAAGAAGACAGAGATGACAGCAGCAGGTAGTTTTTACCCACATTGGGTTTCCACCTTAAATCTTGGTGTTCATGTGTGTTTCTTATGTGTGATGCTTTATTTTGCTTTTACTGCACTATCTAATAAATCTCTGATATACTAGTTTAAGCTCGACACATGATAAACTGTCTCAATCACAAGTTCTCTGCATATACGTTGGTTTCTTTAAGCACAGTTGCGTGCACACGCTAGTTCACTTCACTGAGGTAGCGTGTATAAATCTGTTTGGGAAATAAAATTATTGATTTGATAATACAGATTCACTCCCCCTCTCAGTATTATTTTCAACACTGCTTGGGTTAGGTAAAGGTTGACCAAGCCAATGATGCTTAGCTGGTCTTTTCAGATGATCAACCATGTTGGGACTGAGATGCGGCCCAATCTCGGGGAGGGCGCAAAGAAGGGAACCAATGACATCTAAGAAAAGAAAGCCTCCTTGTTAGAAGCCACTTTTGGTAGTTGTTTGATGATAAACAAACATAATAATAAGAGAAGAAGCTGATAAGTACGAAAAAGTAAAAAGACATCATAAGCAGTTATCATAGAAAGAGAAATCATCCTAACTCTGCCCTATAGATTTCTCAACATCATCCTCCTTGCAAAAGCCACATTATCATCAAAAGTCTTCTTCTTTTGATGAAGATCCTCATCTCACAGTTCTTCCTAAATGAAGTCATCCCATAACCTGTTCCAATTTGGGAAATTTTTACGAGTGACAATCCCTTTAATGAATGACTTCCATTCCTTGGTAAACCCTTTCAAATAAGTCCTCACTAGCTTAGAATCTAAAACAGTTTCGCCAATGGCAGCAAGCCCATCTCAAACCTAAGAAAGTCTTGTCGGATACAGAGCCACACCATCACCATCCGACATCTTGGTGCTCTTCAATGTATCCCTCAATACCAACAGTTGATTCCCGTTCTTATATTGGGTCAAATCCTAAAGAGCTTTCCACATCTCATGGGCAGTGTTCTTCTCGAACAGATGATGTATCTAGTGATCTTTGACACCGTCTAGAATGATAAACTTCGCCATCATATCGAACTCCTTAGGGTCAGTCAGTTTCTTGATCTCCTTATCGAAAACTCCCAAATCTTGTTCACTATCAAGACTAGCTTGATCCTTTCTTTCCAAGGACTATAGTTGGACAACCCATCCAACCTATCCTTATATCACAAACCAACATCCAACTTTTCCATTGCTATTAGTGTTACACTAACAATGCAATCAACTCCCTTTTGAGTTGTATGTTGTGCACACTCTGATCCACTACCCTTTCAAAGTAGCTTTGATACCATGTATATTTTTCTATGACACTTAAGAATCATGTTTATGTCTAAGATCACAGTCACGAACACACTCAAATGCCACAACACAAACACTTTGCATAGCGGAAAAATCACAATAGTGAATCAACTTAGTGTACAAGACAATTTTTAACCCAAAACTTGTGATATTACAAATATTAATACAACAAACATAGGGCTCTCGTACTATGGATCATGTCGCTTATAATCAACCTTGATACAAGATCAACTAGGACTTGGAGTCAACAACCTATGACTACCAATTTTTCCTTGAACAAAGTACACTTGGCTTACTTGTGATGTAGCACTCCCACAACCCTTTTAGTCCACGTACCTTAAACACATCTAACAAGTCCTTGGTGACCACTTTTGTTGCTCTCAAGACTTCTGCAACTTCAGAAATTCTTGTATCTTGAGCTCAACAATCTGCTACTATCAACCCTTCTGCTACTCCAAGAGTTACTGAACATAGGCTCGTACTAATCTACCCTCTTGTTGCTCTCATGCTCCTTCAAGATTGCCAACTTATAGGGTCTTCAACTCTAGCCTCATCTTGTCTCTTTGTTGCTCCAAAGATGACCAAACTTGGGGCTAAGCAAACTTCCCTCCTATCTCATCACAAAACTAGGGCCCATTCAAGTTGTGCCCACTTGCACACACTAAATTAGGACATACAAAAAACACAGCGAATTAACAATCCTTAACTCCACAAGGGCATTGTACATAGGTTGTCCTCAAATTTTGTTCACAATGCTTATGAACAGACCTATCGCCGTAGAAATCCTCTACTCAAAGAAAACATAAACATTCATCTTGTAACCTCTACAACATAGTTACAAATCAAATTGGTACTGAACCGAGTTCTCATTTTTTATAGGTAGCAAAAAATCATCCGATTTTGAAAAATGTTGATTCATAACACTTTTTTTTTGGAGCATATTTTTGAGACATTAAATTTTCTTATGTATTAACCATGCACATTTTTTTTAAATGCTAGTGATTTTCATACCAATTTGAAAATGCAGCATCAACCCCCTTTCTTTGGGCTTATTTTTTATACTTTAAATATTTTGATATATTAAGTATGGATAATTTTTTTTAAATGTTGGTGATTTTCATGCGGACTTTGAAAAACATCAACCTTTTTTTAAGCATACTTTTGACACTTTAACTTTTCTTATGTCCTAACTATGCAATTTTTTTTAAATCTTGATTATTTAATTATTTTTCAAGTTGTCTTATTCCTCTTCTAGCTTTTTGTCCTAAGATGTTTGTTTTTATGGGTTTTCCAAACTTGTGTGTTTTGTTTTTCTTTGCGATGTTTTTTTTATAATGGAATTTTTAGTTTTTTTTGCAAAGTTAAAAAGAAAAATTAATATTTTGAGGTTAGATTTTTTTAATATTTATATATTGTTAATTAATATTCCAATACACAAAATGTCACTAAAAATAATAATTTTAAACACTCAACAAAAAATACACATTTTGCATATAGATATAATTAAAAAGAATTATGTATTTCTAAACCTTTTCGCTAAAAATGGCATGTTAAATAAAATATTTTTATGAACCAATTGAATAAAAAAATTTGGAAAAACAATAGACTTCCTGAAATTTTTATGAATTTTATATCAAAAAATTATAACATTTGATTTTTTTTTCCAAAAATTGATTCAGATAAAAATTTTAAGTAAAATAAAAAAATAAAATAAAAACTAAACATACAATTAAAAAAAATAATAAAATAAAAATTGGAAACATAAAAATAAAAATAAAAAATAAAAAACATAATTAAATTAAATAAAAAAAGAAAACACTAAAATCAAGCGAAGGAGGCATTCCTCTGGGGCAGTGCGAAGATATGATTCTTTTGGGCAAGCGTATGAAAATTCTTTCGGGATTTACAAAGGAGAAATTCTTTTGGGGATAGTGAAAGGTTGTTTCTGATGGGGCAACAAAATTCTTCTAGGTGACCAAGATCTGAAGATCGACTTTTCTAGAGATCAGTGAAAAGCCTAGGGATCGAGATTCTCTAGGAGAAGTCGAGAAGAAGCAAGTAAAAGATAGAGACCGAGTTTCTCTAGAAAGAGTAGAGGAGGAGTAGTTCGAGATCAAGCAGGGAGTCAAGACGAGAAGAGGTAGAGCATCAAGGTTAGTGATAAGGTTCTTGGGACGATACTAGTGTCAATGGTCTGTGTCATGAGTCTTGCTACTTATCAATTGAAGATCTAGAAGAAGAATTTTGATTGGATTTTCCTCTCAAGAGGTGAGAGGTTTTGGCCCTGGCTGAGAAGCCTACATACTGTGTCACTTGTCTTTTATTTGTGCATATTGGTAATTGTCTTGATGAAGAGAGCACATTAATAAGTTAATGAAGAAAAAATCATAAGCTAAGAAGTAAAAGTATATCACAAGCAACTATCAAGCAAAGAAATTGTTAAACTGGAATGCCCTAGATTTCTCAACGGAAGGGACTAAGAGAGAGTAAACGAGAAGGTGAAGAAGAGTTGTGTCTTGGTCTTGGAGAGTCAACTAGGTCAAGGGTCTTGGTCTTGGTATTCGTCGACTAGAATCTCTATAAGAAGAATTTTGTGCGGGTTTTCCTCTCAAAGAGTGAGAGGTTTTGGCCCTGGCTCATAGCCTACATTCTGTGTCTCTTGTCTATTTATGTTCATGCATTGGTAGTTGTTTGATGAAGAAGAACACTAATAACTAATGAAATGAAGATTCTAATCCAAAGTTATAAAAAGAACTCACAAGTAGTTACTAATGTAAGAGAAATCACCTAATTATTGATGCTCTAGATTTCTCAACAAAAAGAAGCCAACATAAATCACAAGTAATTGTCAAGAAAAGAGGAATCAGACCCTATACCTACATGAATTGATTTTTCAACACATGGCCTAGACAAACTCTTGATAGGGCTTTGATTCCACAGTACTTCAATGGAATTTTTTTCTTAAACTCAACCTGAACAGAGCCCTAACTTTGCTTCCTTTTGTCCTTGCACCTTAAGGCCGCTCTTCATCCATAGCTCTGATACCATGTTGATTTTTCAAGGATCTCCTAAACTGATAATTACTTCTTATGATTTCTTAGGTTAATCTTTTCTTGCATTCACATTCATCATAAAATAATTACACAAAAGGTCTCAATGGTAAAAACAAAATGCCAATAAGGTCATAAAGAGATAGTCAAATAAGAGACATATCAATTTACCCTGGAAAAACCTACATGGCGGAAAAACATTGCTACCTTTACCTTAGAGAAATTATTTAATTCAATAGAGATACATCTAAATCTTCTAGCCAAGAACAAGGTCAACCTAACCAACAATATCACTATGGTCAAACCTGGTCAAACTTCCCTTATGTCAAGTCAAACCGATGCTCAATGAACTCAACCTGATATGATCTTCTAAGGCCAAATTTCATCCTACTTCTGCACCGAAGAATTTGGGTCCTGCTCCTTTGATACGCTTAGAAACTTTGCCTTCATCTGCCTCATATTCATCTTCTTCTTTGGCTTAGATTCAACTTCTTGTTTTGCCTCAAATAGTCTGAATTTCTTGCTTGAGTAGGGGGACAAAATGACTTTAAATATAGTCATCTGTGATGCCGAATGGGTGTCTCTTCCAGCTGGGTTGGCTTGATCCTTTTGGATCCAAAAATTTAAATTCAAAAAATTCAAAATTCTTTCTTTTGAAACCAACATGAAGAACATGTCTTATATTTTTCACTTCATTTATTTCAAGGGCTAAAATGACATTAAGAACATGTCTTAGATAATTCAAGGGCTAAAATATTCACTGTGAAGATCGACCATAGCTACAAAATTCAACAAATGAGAGATCCCTAAAACACTATTTAGAACACATGAAGGTCTTTATATATTTTTGGTGATGTCATTTTCCACTAATAATGAACCTTCCACATTTCAAAGTTTAATGAATACTATTTTCAAACCCACCCTTATTAAAATTGTGTTAGCATGTTTTGATGATCAATAAATCTTGGGAAGAACATGTGCAATATGTTGACAATGTATTAAAGCTATTGGAGGAGAAACAACTATACAAAAAGCTTTCTAGGTGTGTCTTTGGGGTTTAAGAAGTGGAATATTTGGTCATATTGTATCTTAGGAAAGGAACAAGCTTGAAGGAAAGAACTTGATAAAGCTCATTTACGAAAATGAAATGTTGGTAATATTACATCTAGTTAAGAAATGGTTGCCTTACCTAATAGGTGGACACTTCAAAGTAAAAATAGATCATGATAGTGTAAAGTACTTATTGGAACAATGATTGTCCTTAGAAGAGCAACAAAAATGGGTTACAAAGATGCGAAGTTACGACTTTGAAATTATCTACCAAAAATGAAAATAAATTGTGGTTGGAGATGCACTTTCAAGGAAAGAAGAAGATACAAATAGTTTTCTTTTTGTTATTTCCATTTTATAGTCTAATTGGGTGGAAGAAGCAAGATTAGAAGGTATGCGATATCATTCAACAACCACAAGAGGACGCAAGTGCATTGGATAAATTTGTGTAAGAATGGTTCATTATGGTATTTGGATCACTTATATATATATATATATATGTAAAAATTCCAAACTAAAAAAATTCATTTGGAATTTCATGCTTCTCTTATAGGATAATATTCAAGGTTCATAAAAACTTACCACACAATCAAGAAGGATTTTTTCTTAGAATGTATTAAAGTTGATGTTCAATTTTTTTTTACTAAATGTCTAGTTTGCCAACAAAATAAGGGTGAGACATTAAGGGTTGTGGTTCCTCTATAACTAGTAGCCATACCAAGTCAATGTTGGGAAGAGGTCTACAATTTAGCAATTACATGGATCCTTAAGATTATTTTCACTGATAAAGATCCAATTTTCACTAGTAATTTTTGGATTGAATTGTTTTCTTGTTTGGGTACTCAGTTGGTTGATAACTTCTCCTCTTAACCATCCTCAATCTGAAGGAAAAACTAAGATTGTGAATAAATGTCTAGAAGAATATCTTTATTGCTTGTATCTAATAAACAAACACAATCATGGATCGAGTGGTTGCCCTTGGAAAAATGGTGGCATAACACATTATTCCATACTAAATAAAAGTGTCCCCATTTATGGAACTTTATGGCTATCATTCTTTATCCATCATTTCACCCTTGAGAGGAAAAGTGAAGGTTCAAGCAATGGAGGACCACATAGACCACTAAAAAGAGGTTCTTCAACCTTTGAAGGGAAACGTGGCTATAACACAAGATAGAATGAAACAACAAGCAAATCAACATGACAATGAAATGGAATTTTAAGTAGGGATTGGGCATCTCTGAAGCTACAACCATACAAAAAATTATCCCTCAAACAACAAAATAAGGACAATAAATTAGCACCCAATATTATGGTACCTATAAGATGTTGTGGAGGATTGGAAATATGGCTTACAAGTTGGAATTACCTCTATATTTGTGGTGTTGGAATATTTAGCAATACTGAGAGGGGGGTGAATCAATATTAACAATTTTTAACTTCAAAAAATTGTAAATGCATCCACAGATATGAAGAAAATCACATAAATATACAAAGCACAAAGATTTTTACTTGGAGACCAAAGCGGGAGAAAACCACAGAATGCTTTCCTCAATATATATAAAAGAGTACATTCAAATTTATAAGCACCAACTGAAAGGAGCCACCAACTACCTAGTTTATCAACACCAACTCCCTTGTTTATCAACACCAATTGAAAGGAAGCACCATTAGGTGAATTTTGAGGTCTAAAATGGTCCTCGTAAGAAAAATGTACAACCAAAAATAAACTTATAAGCACCAATAGGATTCAAGATGGTGATGTCAACCATGGGGGATGATTCACCATTTTTGGAGTAAAAAAGTAAAAAGATCAAAAAATAATAAAACTACATTTTCAACCCATATTTTCAACTTATCTCCCTAAGATTTTACTCAAATTTTGGTGGGAGTACTCGTTGGATGCAAAATTTAATTCGTCATCCAAGGAGTACCCATGTTGCATACTTTCGATAGACCGTACTACTTGAAAAATGAGAAATACATGAAAAACATGATTGCAATCACATTTTTCATGTATTTCTCATTTTTCATGTAGTAGGGTCCATCGAAAGTATGCAACTTGGGTACTCCTTGGATGAGGAATCAAATTCTGCATCCAACGAGTATTGTCGCTCGAAATTTGAATAAACCCATAGGGAGATAAGTTGAAAAAATAGTTTTTCCCTTTTCCCTCTAAAATTTGATGATGTAATCGAATCTTATTTTATTATTTCCACTATTAATTTATAATTTCCTTACGAGGCCCATTTTAGACCTCAAAATTCCCCTAATGCAACTCCCTAGTTTTTTAGCACCAACTTCCTTGTTTTTCAAAGCCTATACAAGAGTCAGTATTAGTCAAAGAATGTTTTCCCTCTTGGCAAATGCTCCTTTGTCCTTCACACAAGCACTCGACTTCCCAAACACAACCTTCTTAGCAACAAAACTTCCCTTAATAAATGATCATTGAACTCAGACTCGTTATCAACAAAAATCAACCTCAACTTGCCCCAAACCAGGATTGAAACTTGGTCTTTAATGCATCTAAACACAGCCCTCAAGCAATCATAACTCAACTTCTAGAACTATGCATCCTCCACAAGGTTTAGCCTCCTTAACAAAGAAAAACATTAGATCTTCAAAAACAAATCTGAAACTCGCCTTAAAACAAAATAGGATTTAGCCCTCAAAACAAGTCTGAGTTCGACCTTTTTTGTACTAGAACTTTGGTCTTGAAAATTCGGCCTCAACAAGTATAGGTCAGATTCCCATAACAACCCTGAATCTCAACCTTCCACACTAGAATTCGACCCTTTCCATAGATATGAAATTTGGCCTTAAATGGGAACATAATTCAACCCTCAAGAACAAGTTTGCAATTAGCCTTCTAACTAGGACAAGAAACATTCAAAAAGTGTGCCAAAATTCCTTCCAAAATAAGCCAAAAAACCTTTTCAAAATAAGCCAAAAATCCTTCCCTAGTAGAAAGTCTCTCCAAATCAGCTTCTCTTCACCTCAAGTTCATGAGGTATGAACCTTAGAACTATTTTTTCCTTTTCTTGTTTGAACAAATCCAAACTTTCTTTAGCGAGTCACTTGAAATGTTCCTTCTCATGCCTATTTTTAGTGCATCAAGGGTGTAGTTTGGGTTGACTTGTCACTAGTTGGGATGACTTGTGCAAGTAGCAGAATGTATAGTGAATATTTGAAAAATCATTTCTCCTCAACTGCGAGGAGTTATAGGGAGTTCCACGTATTGTTGGAAAGGTCTTAGAATAAGCTTTCCAACCATTTATGTGATGCTTCCATTTCAGCTAGGTAAATGGAGTAAAAATGCGTTCAAAGATAGGGTGTCTAAATGGGGCATCAAAATCCAAAAACAATATTTCAAAATGTGTTATTTGAATATATAACTCTTTCTTTCATTTGGACAACCTTTGACATCAATGGTAATTTCTTTCAACAATTTCCCCCTTTGACATTGATGGCAACCATCATACTCCCCTTGTCTTTGTGCTTCTTGATTTTTCTCTCCCCCTTTGACATCAATCGCAAAGGGTAATTCCCTCTAACACTGTCTCCCCCCTACCTTTCTTTGCTGAAGATTGTGCAAATAAATTTGGAGCAGAAATTACTCTGAATCTCTATTTGAGATACTCAAATGTCTCTCCAGGAAGTGGTTTGGTGAATATGTGTGCAATTTGTTCCTTCGTCCCAACATACTCTAGCTTGTTATTCTTTTCTATGACATGCCCCCTTAGAAAGTGAAACTTGATAAGAATATGCTTGGTCTTGGAATGCATCACTAGATTATTTGAGATGTTTATTGCACTGGTGTTGTCACAGAGTATCGGAACAAGGTCATCATATTTTACTTGTATGTCTACCAAGGTTTTCTTCATTCAGAGGACCTGAGTAGAACATGTTGTTGATGCAATATATTCTACTTCTGTTGTAGACAAGGATACTGAAGATTGCTTACTTCTCAACTAAGATGCCAAACAGTGTCCCAAGTAGAAGGCTACTCCACTTGTACTTCTTTTGTCATCTATATTTCTTGCCCAATTTGTATCTATGTAAGCTACGAGTGTCAATTCCTTTTCTTTCAAATACCATAGCCCAAAATATGTTGTTTCTTTGAGATATCTGAAGATCCTTTTTGCTGTTAGAACATGAGTTTCCTTCGGTGTTGCTTGAAATATTGCAACCTAACCAACCGCTTGCATTACATCTTGTCGTGAAGTTGTCACATATAGTAGGCTACCAATCATTGATCTATAGAGTATTCGATCCACTTCCTTGGATTCATCTTCTTTGCTAAACTTGCATCCGGTGACCATAGGAGTGCTCACGGGTTTACAATCTTCTATTCTGAACTTCTTCAACATTTCTTTCATTTACTTGATTTGAGAGATGAAAATGCCTCCATCTAGTTGAGATATTTAGAGTCCCAAAAAGAAAGTCAACTCCCCAAGCAAAGACATTTCAAATTCATTTTGTATATCTTTTGCAAAGTTTTGACTTAATCTATCATCATCACTTTCAAAAATGATTTCATCAAAATATTCTTCAATGATGATCATATTGTCTTGATCTTCCTTTATGTAGAGATTATTGTTTGCATTTCCCTTTTTGAGTCCTTATTGCTGCAAATACTTAAGGAGCTCTAGGGGGTTGCTTAAGTCCATACAGGGCTTTCTTCAATCTACAAATGTAGTGTTCATCTTTTGATAATAGGAATCATTTTGGTTGTTCTATGTAGACTTATTTTAGCTCCTCATTAAGAAAGGTTGATTTTACATCCATCTGATACACTTTGATTCTTTTGGAGCATGCATTGGCCAAGAGCACTCCGATTGCTTCCATTATGGCTACTCGAGCAAAATTTTCTTCAAAGTCTCTCCCTTCAACTTGGGCATATCCTTTGCACACTACCTTTGCTTTGTTCCTAGTCACCTTTCCCTCTTCATTTAGTTTGTTTTTGAAGACCCATTTTATACCAATAACGTTTTTGTTCTTAAGCCTTGGAACAATTTTCCATGTTTCATTCTTCCCAATTTGATTTAGTTCTTCCATGGCCTTGATCCAATGTTCATCATTTCTAGCTTCCTCAAAGTTACTTGGTTCAATTATGGACAATAGTGATAGATTCCCTTGCTCCAGTGTTTGTGTTTGTTTCCTTCTTTTGGTTTCTACTCTTGCACTCTTCTTCCCAATGATTTGTTCTGGTGGATGATTCTTTTGATACCAGTGTTTAAGTGTCCAAAAAGGTGTCTGAAATTCTTGTTGATTATCTGCTTCTTCTTGTTCTTCCTATGGTTGCTTCTCCTTTTTCTTCCTCTTGCTTTGGTTCTCCTTCTTCCTGTTCTTCAAAGATGTGTGGACTTTTTCTTTCCTTCTTAGTCTTCAGTGATTTTGTTTCATCAATTTTTACATTAATACTTTCTACTATCTTGTTGAGTCTAAGATTGTAGCACTTGTACGCTTTGTTCTTACATAAGTACCTAACAAGTATGCCTTCATTTGTCTGGGAGACAAAGATTCCTAATTTTTGGCCATCCCTCTTTGTGTAACATTTTCTTCCAAATATTCTAAAATGCTTGACACTAACTGGTCTTCCCTTCCACAGTTCATAGGGATTTTTGTCATTGTTGCTTTTGAGCAATCTTCTGTTCAAAATGTGAACAATTGTATGTATTACTTGTACCCAAAAAATATTACTTAGCTTGGATTTGTCCAACAAAGTTCTAGCCGGCTCTTCCACAATTTTGTTCTTTCTTTCAACCACTCCATTTTGTTGAGGAGTTCTAGTTGTTGAGAAGTGTCTTCTTATTCTACGTTCTTCATAGTAGTCATTATTTGATCTCAAGCATTTGATTTTCAAATCGGTTTCATTTTCAACAAGTTCCTTGGATATTTTGAAATCTCAAAAGCTTTTAACTTATTTTTAAGAAAAAACCTAAGTCATCCTTGTGTATTCATCAACAAGCAACATGAATTGTTGTTCGCTATCTAGTCCTTTTGTTCTTGTTGGTGCACATAAATCAGTTTATACAAGTTCCAATGGTTTTGTCGTGGAATGTTCCTTAGTTTTGAACTCGAATCTTGCTTGTTTTCCATGCTGACAATACTTGAACATTGTATTTGAAGGCTTTGTAATTTCAGGCATATGCCTTACAAATTCCTTCTTGCCGATCTTGACAACATTGTCAAAGTGTATATCCCCCAATCTCCTATGCCAAATCCAACTTTCGTCTTCCTTTCCCAGGCAACATCTTCCCTTTCCAATCTCATTTAGAATGTATATGTTTGGATTTCGTATTGTTGTTGCAACCAATTTCCTTGATCTCGCTTTCCTTATTTCACATTCTTTTGAATTGAATAGAAGTGTGTGTCCCTGATCACACATTTGGCTAGAACTTAGAAACTTATGTTGAGAAATCAGTGTGCTTATGTATTAGAGTTGATTTCTCTATCATGGTAATTACTTGTGAATTTGTTGGCTTCTTTGTTAATATTATTATGTTCTATTCTTTCATAAAGCAATTACCAAAATATAAAAACATGAAGATCACAAGAAACAAGGAATACAAGATGTAGGATCTCCAAGCCAGGGCCAAAACCCCACAAGGGGAAAATCCCTAAAAATTCCTCTTCTTATAGAATCAAATCAAAGTGAGATATCTAAGACCCAATACCAAAACAAGATTCCAACCTCTAGAATGCCAAGTCAAGCTCTCCTTCATGATTTTCTTCCAGCATTAAGTTCATCAACAAATTTAGCAACAATAGCAACCTTCAATCAATAGAAACTTGTTATGATAGAGTTTTGACAAGTGTGAGTTCAGGAAATATTTTCCTTTTTCTCAAGTGAGGTTGAGAACGATCAATTTTCAGCCTTCTCTTTTTTTCTTCTAGACTTCTTCTCTTTCTTCGCTCAACTATAGAGGATCAGATGATGTGATGCAAAACTTCTTATCTCCAAATGAGCTCGATTTGTTTTTATTTATATTTTATTAGAAGGGCTAAATATATGCCTCTTCCTGGGCAGGGCTGACTTCATAGGTAGGGTTGACTTGGCTCCTAGAAGTGATTTTCACCCAAATTTTATTTTGAAAATTCTTTTTCCCTTTTCATTTACAAGAAGTACAAATAGGATACCATGGATACTCTCAAATTGAAATATTCTCATAAGAAGAGTCAGATTGATAAGCCATCATCAAGCATCAACATCATAACCAACATTGTCAATTTGCAAAATAGCAAGGCCTTGACTAACAAGCTCTAACCCTCCACTAGATTAAAGCACAATGTTAGGAGGCATACATTTGGACACTACCTCTCAAGGCACATACCCCATCTGGATGTTCACCAAGTATGTCCTTACAAGACTATTCTCATCTTGGATTCCCAATCCTCAAAGAATATTGGTCCTTTTTGACTACTCATATCTTGGAAACTCTTCCCTATCCTCAAAGAGTATTAGTCCTTGGGACTACTCCTATCTTGGATTCTCAATCCTCAAGGAGTATCAACCCTATTCTTATCTAATCCTTTAGTCTCCCTACCAGTGCCTTCACATAGAGAATATAGTGTCCATCATCACTCCCTCTCAACCAGGGAGACATAACCACAGGTTTGAACGTGTCTCATTCATCAGCTACTTATTCTTCCATGGAGATCTTAGTAGTAGCTTGTAGGGCTTGTTAACGCTCAAAATAGTAGGTGTCCTAGGAGGGAATCCTAAAGGGATAATTGCTAGGTCAAGGCAAACAATGGAGCAATAATTCACTATCAGCTCAGCTAAAGCTCCCTACTCTTTACGAACTTTCAACGACGGGAGGAGACCCGGTATGCTAAGGATCACAAAGATGAAAAGATCAAAGATAGGATGAAGGGTGATCCTAGAAGCCTATTCACAAGAGAGGCTCAAGATTGTGGCTTGCTTGTCTTGGAAGACAAGATAGAAGACTCTCTAGGAAGGGCTTGGGGAGAATTTCAAGGGTTAAGTTTTGAGTATGTGTCTTATAAAGGAGATCCCTAAACCCTAGAATTCTTGTGGAAACTTGGGTTCCAGGTGATCTTTGAAGAATTAACTTTGATAATGCATGGGACCAGGTGGACCCGAGGTTAGGTCAAGAGGATAGGATTTAACAATCAATGATATACTTGACCTAATTAGGGAGGGTAAAGGGATCAAGGAATGAATTTTTAATGAAAGACAATGCTTGGATCCTAGTGAGGTTTCTAGCCTAAGGGAAACCAAGGACAAAAATTGGTCTTCGAGCTAGGGCTTGTGATATCTCAAGATCCCACGTTCGAAATCTCATGAACTTTGCAGGGCTTCTTGAGGACACACCAACGCGGATGTGTACCAAAAATCGAAGTACTTGGATGGCTAGATTATGAGATAATTGATGCCCTAGGTGACCTTTGTAAGTTAGGCCTAGAAAAAGAGGGGAAGGTGAAAGAAATAAGCTTTAAAGTGATCACCAGAGGAGGACCAATGCTTTGTCCTTTGGGAGAGATGGAGTCATGGAAGATTTAGAGTTTGGATTGATTTCCACTTGTCAAGGAGGCCTAAAACACAACTTCATTGGGCATAGGGCTTAATGGAAGTAGCTTCAAGGTCATTTATAATCCGTTCAACAATATTTGGTGACTTGTCAAGACAATGATGTCTCTAGGAACATTCATTCATTCAAACATGGCCCAATCATGATACAACACTACTTAGAGATTTAATTTCCACAATTTCGTTCCAAGAAAAGCAACAAATTAACCCTAGAATAGTGAAAATCCCAAAATCATGAATGCAACAAAATAAAGAATCAAAATAGCATTAACATAGTACTTACATGTAAGAAGAATATATCCAATCACCAAGACATGCTAATCATAGAAGCTCCAAGACATAGAAGAATAACCAAACATCGAAATTCATCCATTCATCCAAAAACTCTCATCCTCAAAAAATAACGAAAATCTCACAAGGAGATATGATCCAATCCAAGTGATGATTCAAAATGAATTCACATCACTCCTATTTATACACTTCTTCGGTGTTCGAATTACCTAATTAGGCCTACATTAGCCCCTAAAATGAAATAAAGTGCAAAATAACTATCTTTTGGTGACAAGCCCACCAAACTAGCTCAAAAACAAAATAATCAGCCTCTCAAGAGGTCAAATGATGAAGTCCATAAGTGCTATACTGATGAATAGGACTCTCAAAAGTGTTGGACAAGGGTGTGGCCCCTTGTTCTCCAAACAATAAACATGTGGTGCTCCTAGTGGGTGTGAGGGCATCCAAATAACCTCATGGATCTCCAAGTAGATTGAAGATGCCTGTAGACCATCTGTAAGGGCTCAAATGATAATATAAGTGATGCCACATCAACATACAATTATTGGGCCATCTGCCAAGTGCACGGTAACAACTGTGGGGCCAATTGGGCATGATGAACTAGAGTCATCTTCCTCGTCCAATAGGTGAATCTTGAGCAATCTCTTACCATCTATGGGGATATATGGAGTGTTTTCTACTGTTATGGAGGCCCATGGTTCTCTATACACAACCTACATGTGCCAATGTAACCCTTTGGAGAGTTAGAACCCCGTATAGGGAGACTAAACTCAGAATGGAAACCATCTACAATCTTCCATAAGATTTAATGTGTCCCCTAGCCTTCCAGCATAATAAGTCATTGTAGTAATCGGGTAAAAGAGCTTACAAACCATGGACAGCAGGTGGACACTTCATAATGGCATGCCCTTCCATAGTGGGCTTTAGCATGTGCGAATATCTCCAGGCCCCAAAGGGGGTTAACCAGGTACCTTATTAGGTGGTTTCTACCTTTAGATGGGATAGATTTTCCAAGGTACACCCTTCAAATGGTGGTGGCATGTGACAAAGAGGTGAATGGAATAGGGAATGAAGAGGGGCAATCCTGGACCACAAATCGGGGTAGAAGGGTAGTTAGAGAAAGGGACGCCCACACCTGGGTATATAGTATATAAGAGGGAGCAATCGTGGTACATGAGGTGCCGTGGCCTTGGATTTTCCAGCCGCCTTTATATGTCTTTTTTCTTTTATGATTTTTCTCTAATTAATTGCTCGGGACTCAAGGGATAAGAACATGGTGTATAAGATATAGTAGTGAATACCCCCTTTAAGGTAGGGTGGTTCATTGCCTACTAGGGGTTGGGACAATCATGGGTTCTTGAATGATGAAGGAGGCTTATCTAGGGCCTATGGAATTAGGGTGATGGCCATGGATATGGGGTAGAGATCATGTATTGGTTTTTTCTCACATGCTAAATATATTTGTCTCGACCATCTTTTGCATCTTGTGGTACATTTTCCTGTTGAATGTGGCCATTTATGCTTTTACTTTTTCTTTTCAGTTGCTTCAACCTCTAGGGCATCGATCTGACCCAAGGTGGGTGCAAAGGAATGGGGAGGCTAACCCTGTGTGGACCCAGTGAGGAGAGGTGGACCTAGGTGGGAAAGATGATGAATGGGGTTATAATAAATGAAAGGGGAGTGATATATGTGGATGAGGGAGTGAGACCACACAACCAAAATCTAGGTTTCCCATGTAGTACCATCCTCAAACCAAATGGTCAGTAAAAGAGATCCCATGGGACTAAGATCCAAGGGTAACATCCAAAATAGGTCTACAGGACAGAAGCACAGACCTAGCCCACTCTTTCCGCTAAATCCCTCCATTAGTTCATGCCCAAAAGTGTCCATGATAAGTAAACTCAATACTCAATTACCAAATGATGAGACATACCTTTAGGTTCGGGAGGCCCACGTTCAAACATACGATCAACACAGATGGGTGAGGGACCACATGATTGGTTCAGTTGGCAGAGAAATGGCACAACGAGTTAGTTGGTGGCTGCAAGGGGTTGTTGGCTGTCGTCTAAGGACCATCTCGGAGAAAAACAATCTCCTAGGGATATCACCCACGAAGTGGTGGATAACATCTGGCTCCAACTAGGATGTGATCTCTCGAAGAAGCGCGAAGCTACTCAAACGGTAGGTCACAAGAACTCCAACAATCTCTTGGTCACCGCAAACCTGTTACTTGCACATATCAATGACTAAACCCACGAGGCAACATGTTATTCATGGTGTATTATGATCACCCATGCTTAATGTTAGGCCGTAAAATCAACAAGTAATAAAATATGCAAGTTATAATCTAAGTGCAGCTAATCTACCATGAAAAGCATCATATGACATTAGTTCTAATGCAAAAAATCATCATGCGATGCGTCCTACCCTAACATGCATATAGTACAATGTCAAGACTAAGTGTAAACATAAAGCCAATGCAACCAACATATCATCATATCACTATACATATGCCTTCCAGTATGATTACACATGAAACAAAACCCAAGGAGAATGCAAACATAACCATATTGAGGGTGAAGTGGGTAGGAGCTAGGAAAGCATGATCCCTATTCGGTGTAAAAGGAAACCCTATGAGAAGGGGGATAAATCAAATTAGAAGTGTGGGGCTTTCCCTCTAAGTACACAATGATGGAATGAAAAATCGCTCTCAAGAACTCCCTATCACAATCAATGCTTATAATATTATGCTTTGTAGATGTCGCAAGGTCGTGATGAGAGGGGAACAAAGGGTGAGGGGCAGAATGGGTGAAATAAATAGGTTTCTCATGATGATGGTCGCATTGGAGAGAAGAGGTTGTGGAGTGATCATAACCTTGAGGATGTGTCAAAGGAGATAAAGTATATTCCACGAGGGGTTCTTCCTTGACACAATATATGTAAGGGGGAAAGGACTCATGGTCACTTGAGACCATATGAAAAGGGGCGAGAGACTCACTTGAGGAAGACTCGAGATGATGAATAAGAGGGAAATGCAAAGGGAAGGGTAAAGCATTATGCTTAATGAGTCCTTCAAAAGGCTCAAGTGATTTGAATTTGGACTCATAAGGAGGATAGGTGGGAGCCTTATTGATCTCCTTAGTATCGAAGGTTGGGTCTCTCCTATAAGGAGAAACGATTACTTCCAACTGCCCCTCTTCATGTAAGGGAAAATAATAACTCTCCTTCCCAAGGGTATCGATGGATACGCCATCACAAACAATGCCCAAGAGAAAGGGAAAACCAATCTCAATCTCATCTTCCTTGTCGATATCATAAATTGGAGCACAATCAAATTGAGGTAATCTCCAATGTCATCTTCCAAGGGGCTATTGGGATCAGCTTCCTCAAGGTTCTCAAAAGAAGAGTCATTGAGAGTAATATCCTTGAGAAAGGCAAGGTTGGTCTCAATTTCACTTTCCATAAATGTTGGAAATACTTGGGGGGGTGAATCAGTATTCCTTAGCAATTAGCACTTTTAAATCTTTTCAGAGCATTAATTAATTTTCAATTATTATTAATGTTTATGCGGTAATAACAGTAAATTAAATAACACAGTAGACACAAGAGTTTTAGGTGGAAAACCCCCTCCAAGCCAAAAACCACATAACACTTTTCTAATAAATTATTTAATCTTCAACCCCAACTGAAATGAAACCAACAACTTCCTAGAATTCTAGAAAAGCATTCTTCTCCATCTCCCACTGGAAGGACGCCCCAACACCCTGGTTTCTTCTTTAGTCAACTGAATGGATGCCCCAACATCCTAAACTAACCCACCACCCTGAAGTGTTCACATGCTCCAACCTGTAGGCGACTTCATGCACTAGCCTAGCACTTCCCTGCCACCCTATAATGATTGAAATGATAAAAGAATGTGGATTTCCGTACCAGGGACAACAATCCACGATACAATATGATTTACAATGATTTTGACCGAACACCCAATCACACTATGATCTACAACCTAACCATGAAATCATCCCAACAAAGACTTCTATACCTCCCAATAATGCCTTTTCGACTCTAGGCAGATTGACTCTTTTACAATAATGACTCTTCCAATGATGACACTTTTACAAATGACTTTTTTACAACTTTACAATGATGACTCTTGGCCTTGACAATTCTTCACAATTACAGATGGTTGTCATGTCTTCAAAGGATGTCCAACTACAGTGCATCCTTTGATTTGATAGTTATGCTCTTGAATTCTTGCTTGAAGTTGTACTTGAATCTTCTTCTATTTGCATGCAAAATTTTCTCGGAAAAACCAATCCCAAAACAAAACAAAATACCTTTCAACTTACCTCTACCTGCAAAACACATGTAAGTGCATAATAATGAATAAATACAAATTAAAAATTACGATGCGTACCTAAAGTGTGCCTGTCACTTCTATTGTTGATGACTTGCTGCAACAGTAGACAAAGTCTCTTACTCTTGATATAGGCCTGGACTTAATGCAAGAATATATCCAAAATTGAACTAAAGATATATACAATAAAAACTAATGACATACCCTAAATTTGTGATGGACCAAATTCTAAGCACAACGACAGAGACCATTCTATCAACTATGACAAGGCAAGTAACATGAACATACAACATCATATAGATTTAGTAGACCTGGTGTAGCATCAAGAATATGTAGCATAAAATGTGTAGTATCAAGAATAGGACATCCAAAAAGCTAATTGGGACATATAGAGACATAGAGATATAACTGAGACATTGTATATACTTACGTTGTCCTGTAAAAACATATGTTAGAGATGATACTCAAAATTCAAATGTAAGCACTAACCATACATACATTGTTGTAGGAGACTTACCCTTGATTGTTGATGCGTGGTCCTTACTGCAGTGATCCTTGAATGCATGATTTTTCTTGCCTTCTAGGGGTTCGATATTGAATCTATTGTATCTATGTAATTTCGGATCTCTAGGGTCTGAAATTTTGTCTTGTGGTAGCCTTCTGAGTCTTCTTTCCAACTCCACAGGTCTTATCAAGATTGGATTCTTCAAGGAAGAGTTATGCCCAATCTCCCATGATCACCTAATTATATACTGGTTCAGTAGAGCAAACTTGTATGAACTGCCACATGTCACTATTGCGCCCTTCGGCCCTGAAAATGCTACTCAACAAACTATAGTTTGTTTGTTTCTGTGAATATTTACGAAATTTGAATCCAATGCTCAGAGAAAAAGTTATGACGATTTTCCCAATGTCACATGTTTGACATAAATTCGGGAGCCTGCAAAATTCCTAACTTCATCAAATCATATCTCTAAAAATATAGCGAATCAAGATCTGAAATTTGGTCACGAGGTTCATCAAGATTTCGACTCAAATGGGTTTTAATTTCAGCTTTTGAAGCTTCACAAAAAAAATATATAAAA
>APFE030340765.1:186573-212191 GCA_000404065.3 Pinus taeda
CCCATCCCATTATTACATTATTACCTTGGGTACCTCCCTCGGTACCCCATATTACCCCCCTAGGTACATAACATACTTCCCATGACTCCCAAACTCTATGGGTAGGATGTGTATCGGGGCATCAACAAGAGAAGGAGAACCTCTCATGCTGCTCATATTCCATAGAAGAAGGTGAACCACTCATCCTATGCATATGTCAACTACTCACCCTACATGCATGTGTCCGAGTTGGGGAAGGTGAACCACTCACCCTACACACATGTCAACCATAATGGGGTATCACAAGGGAAGGTGAACCAATCACCCTATATGCAGTGCACCACTAGGGGAAGGTGAATCACTCACCCTATGGTCGCTCATCGCTAGCTCCAAGAAGTACCCCATGCCCCCAAGAGCTCCCAGAGCTTTGTGTCCAACTCATACATGACTCTCATAAGAGGGTCGTTCCACGACTCCAAGCCTCTCTCAGAAGGTGAAGAATTTGACGTTCCCGAGAGGCTTTGTGAGAATGTCTGCAACCTCCACATCTATCCTGATGTGATGGAGCCTAATTGCTCCCTGTTGTACCATATCCTAGATAAAGTCGTACCTGATGTCAATGTACTTGGAGCGGTTGTGGAACACGTGATTCTTTGATAAACAAATCCCACTCTCGTTGTTACAAAAGATCATGGTCGTATCTAGCATGTGCTCAAATAGCTCATTGAAGAGCTTCCCCAACCAGACTACTTCACAACGGACCATACTCACAACAGTGTATTCGGTGTCGGTGGTGCTTAGTGCAACCGATTTCTCATTCCTGCTCATCCAAGATATAGAAGCAGACCCCAAAGAGAAGCAACACATAGACGTGCTCTTACAATCCACCACACTGCCAGTCCAATCCACATCTGAATATCGATGTAGTCTCAATTCCCCAACAATGTATCTCAATACATAGTGGATTGTGCCCCAGAGATATCTCAAGAGATTCTTGGCAACAATCCAATGAATGTGATGAGGCTTGACCATATATTGACTCAACGTGTTCATATCAAAGCATATGTCAGGACAAGAGTTGACCAAGAACATCAATGCCCCCACAAGTTGACGATACTCGGTAGGGTTTGCCAATTTGGGTCCAACAAAACTTCCACATAGCATCTTAAAGTTGAATTCCATCAGAGTAGTCACAGACTTGCAGTCCACCATCCCACATCTCTCAAGTAGCTTCACAATATATTTTCCTTGAGAAAGGAAAATCTCACCTAGCTTTTGCCAAACCTCCAACCCTAGGAAATAATGCATCAATCCTAGGTCCTTCATCTCGAACTCGGAAGCCAACTCTCTCTTGCATTGTTCAATGAGAGGGTCATCACCTGTCAAAAAGAGATCATCCTCATAAAGGACCAGAATGGCAGGTTTGTCCTTTTCAACTTTGAATTATAGGTTCAGGTCAGCATCGCTTCTCGTAAATCCCAACTTCATAAGATAACTATCGATCCTCTCATACCAGTCCCTAGGGGCTTGCTTCAACCCATAGAGGACTTTCTTAAACCTGCATACATGTGTCTCACGATCATGAACCTCGAACCCCTCGGGTTGTTCCACATATACTTCCTCCTTAAGTGAACCATGCAAGAACACATTTTTTACATACATCTATTGAAGCTTCCAACTTTGCGAGGTAGCAAGGTTTATGATCGAACAGATGGTGGTATATCGGGCAACTGGTGCAAATATCTCATCATAGTATGCTTCTTCCTTTTGAGTGAAGCCTCGAGCTACAAATCTAGCCTTGAATTTCTCAGCACTCCCATAAGCTCTGTGTTTGATCTTATAGAGCCATTTCGAAGTAACCACAAACTTATCCTTGGGTCTAGGAACGACATCCCAGACATCTTTCTTCATGATCGACTCATACTCTTTATTCATCGCATCCTTCCAAACCTGTCGCTTCATGGATTCTTCGAATGTACAAGGATGAGATTGTACAATGGTACTCATGGTAGCTAAGTACCCTTGGTACCTATTCGGCTTCTTGCTTTCATGAAATGTCCCCCTCAGTGCAATGTGTTTCTCGGCATCTTCAAGAGTATATTTAAGCCACAAAGGCCTCTTTCTTGTAGTAGAGGGCTCACTAGGAGGTGGATCAATGAGATCCATCAGACCTTCAACGTCAGGCATCAGTTCATCGAACAAAGATTCATCTTGCTTTTCTGCATCAACATCATCATTAGCCTTCCTAGGAATAGGAAGATCTCGAATCTTTCTAAGTGAAGAATCTTCGTTGAAAGTGACATCATAACTTAATTCCACTTCCCTTTAACCAAGCACATAGATTCTATATGCCTTCAAAGTTTCATTGTAGCCCACAAATGTTCCTTTCTTTCCAGATGCATCTAGTTTGTTTCTTTTCTCTTTCGGCACATGAAAGTATACAAGACAACCAATAATTCTAAAATGAGAAACATTAGGTTTCTTACCGGTGAATACTTATTTAGGTGTCTTCAAGTCCAAAGCTTGATGCGGGCATCGATTTTTGACACACACAGCGCTGTTGGTAGCTTCTCCCCATAAGAACTTCGAAAGACCTTGATCATGAAGCATACCCTAGGTGGCTTCAATGATATGATTCTTCCTTTCGGCAACACCATTTTGTTCAGGAGTATATGCGGTGGTAGTCTCCCTCTTAATGCCAACTTCTCTACAATAGTCTTTGAATTCATTAGACCCATATTCGATCCCATTATCGGTCCTCAATATTTTGATCTTCTTCCCTGTTTGATTCTCGACCGAGGCTTTGAAGGAGAGGAACCATTTGAATACTTCATTCTTCTTCTTTAAGAAATAGATCCATGTCTTGCAAGAGAAGTCATCCGCAAAAATAACATAATACAAATATCCACCCAAAGATGTCACAGACATCATACATGATAGATCATAATGGACCAATTGAAGAATATCAGTGGTGTGAGTCTCACTTGAGGGGAATGGTTCCCTTGTATGTTTTCCAGCTTCACATCCCTGTCAAACACCTTCATGATTCAAGTTGAATTCAGGCATCCATGTGACCATCTTCCTTACATCGGGTAAGGCTTTAAAATGGTGAGCAAATCTTCGGTGCCATAATTCAGATTAAAGAGAGGTTTCACCAATCATTGCTCCCAACGGACTTCCTCCAACCTGATAGAGACCTTCAACCTTGAATCCTAGAGTGAATGCATCTCTTGGACTCCTTTACCAAAGACGAACCTTCCCATCAATGAATGACACCTTAAAACCTTTGTCTTCCATCGCAGAAATAGAAACCAAGTTCTTTTTCAAGTCAGGTACATATAACACTTCTTGTAGGTGAAGGGTTTGACCTTGATTTAAGTGAAGAGTAACGGTCCCAATTCATTTCATGGGATAAGTGGTGTTATCCCCAAGTATGATATCCATATTAGTCTTCTTCTCAACCAAGTTTGAGAGAGCTTCTTTGTACTTAGTGAAGTGCCTTGAGGCACCACTATCAATCAACCAATTGTCCAATGTATCTAGAGGAGAAGCGATGGAGAGGGCATAAATACGATAAAATTATTTTTTCTTTGCAACATTATCTTCTTCATACCTGGAGTATCTCGACTTCTTGGGACGACGACCACCTCCATTTCGAGCAGCAGGAGCATCCCTCTTTCCTTTGTTATTAAACTTGGTGTTCCTTCGATTTTCATTGTCTTTGAAGTTGTTGTTGTTATTGTTGTCATCATTTCTTGGAGTATCCTTCTTATGAGGACACTCTCTAGCGAAGTGGCCAAACCAGTTACAACTGAAGCACCTTTCTTTTCTTCCTTCCTTGAACCCTTTTCCTTGATTCCTTGGACCAACATTGTTCCTTCTTCTAGAGTGAGCGGAGAAGGAAGTATGATTGTTTCCATTTGAGGGCTTGTCTTGTTCCATCATCCTTATTTATTCTTGAGTGCATCTGGCCAATAGTTCCTCAAATCCCGGAATCCTGTCATTGTTGAGGATGGTAGTGTTGAACACATGCCAGTCTCTTGTAAGGCCTTCAAGTGCAATAAGAGTGAGCTCCTTGTCACCAATGGCTTCTCCAATAGATAAGAGATCATTCTTGATCTTGGTGATCCTCATGAAGTAGGATTGAATGGATTCTCCTCTATCCATCTTGATGTCTTTCAACTTGTTCTTGAGAAAGAGAATTTGATTTGCATTGTTCACTTGGAACATCCCAACCAGCCTTTCATACATCTCCTTAGATGTTTCCAAATCAAAAATATATGCAACCAAAGGCTTATGAATATAATCAACAATAATCTTCTTAGCTTTTACCTCACCTTTCTTGTACTTGGTTTGAGCAGCAGCAGATGCATTTGAAGGAGGCTTTACTATTCTTCCTTTGACATATTCCATGGCATCATTCTCTTCTAATGTCAAATCCAAAGTCATCTTCCATGCATGATAGTCGGATTTTTCCTTGAGCTTGTCCTTAGATTTGAAGAAAGATGTAGTCATCATTGGGACAAGTTCCAACTCCTTGTCTAACAACTTCCTTTAGTGATTTCTTTTTTCACTCTTGCTTGGGCTTTGTCTTCACTTGATCTCTGATACCATGTTAATTTTAGATAATGGTATGTTCTATGCTTAAGACAATTTATTTCAATGTTCCTTTTGCAGCCCAATGAAAAATTCCAATTATATCCAGTAGAAATCACATTAACTTATAAGCATTGATAGTAAATGTAGATAGAAGATAAAATCATATGCAAAAGATAAGCCAAGACAAGAGGACACAAGATGTGGTGGATGCCAGGGACAAACCCCAATGTGGGGAAATCCTTTGATCAAATCTTCTTATTATTCTTAAATAGTTCAACAGAGAGAGTACAAATATCATAAATACAAGCCCAAAAAAAATCTGCCAAATCAGCTACCAAATTAGCCCTAACCAGAAAGTCAACGATGGTCAAAGTTGTCCCAAAACATCCTCCAAACAACAGTCCAATTCAGCGTTCCAGGAGAGTCAAAGTCAACCCATAAACCTAGTCAAAGGAGAGAGAAAATGTTGTTGCAATTTTTTGTAGTCAAACCTAAAGTCAACCTAAGTCAATGTTGGTCAACGCCCTGTAAACTTTGACCTGTTTCACCCAGAAAAACTCGGCCTTCTGCCACACGTGTGAAGGAGAGAGAGAAATATCTGCCACACATGCAAAGAAAGAGAGATGCCTCCAACTTGTACGAACCAATCAAGAGAGAGAAGAATATGTGATGAGATGATCTCCAAATGAGGAAAAGGTCTCTCCTATTTATACACTTCGTTGAGGGTGAAAAGACACATCTATTGGGCTTCATGAACCTACATTTGACTAGAACCAACCTTGATAATTTGTCCATAAGAAGAATAAATCCATAATTCCATTTTTGCTTATCAGAATGAGATGATTTTTATATCAAAATTGTACCTCTCCGAAAGAGGAATCTAATTCAATAATCATCTCCATTATATGAGTTGTCCTAAGGTGGAATTTGGCCCTAGTTGCCAATTTTAGCAATGGTACAACTGTGGGGCCAGCTCGGCATGATGAACCAAATTCATCTTCCTCGTCCAATAGGTGAATCTCGAGCAATGTCTGACCATCTCTGGGGATCCATGGAGTGTTGTCTACTGTTGTGGAGGCCCATGGCTCTCTACACACACCCTACATGTGCCGATGTATCCCTCTTGAGAGTTAGGATTCCGTATAGGGAGACCAAACTCAGAATGGAAACCATCTGCAATCCTCCATAAGATTCAATGTGTCCCCTAGCCTTCCAGCAGAATAAGTCATTAAAGTAATTGGGTAAAAGATCTTACAAACCATGGACAACAGGTGGACACTTCATAATAGCATGCTCTTCCATAGTGGGCTTTGACATGTGCTAATGTCTCCAAGCCCCAAAGGGGGTTAACTAGGTACCTTATTAGGTGGTTTCTACCTTTAAAGGGGATAGTATGTCCAAGGTACACCCTTCAAATGGTGGTGGCATGTGACAAAGAGTTGAACGGAATAAGAAATGAAGAGGGGTAATCTTAGGCCACATATCGGGGTACAAGGGTATCTAGAGAAAGGGAAGCCCACACCTAGGTGTATAATGTATAGGAGGGAGAAATAATTGTACATGAGGTGCCCTGGCCTTGATTTTTCTACCCTTCTTTATATGCCTTTTGCCTTTTATGATTTTTCTTTAATTAATGCTCGAGGCTCAAAGGATAAGAGTGTGATGTGTAAGATATAGCAGTGAATACTCGTTTAGGGTAGGGCGGTTCATTGCCTACCAGGGATTGGGACAATCATGGGTTCCTGAATGATGAAGGAGGCTCATCTAGGGCCTATGGAACCAGGGTGATGGCCATAGATATGGAGTAGAGCTCATGTATTGGCTTTTCCCCACGTGCTAAATATATTTGTCCTGACCATCTTTTGCATCTTGTCGTACATTTTCCTATTGAATGTGGCCATTTATGCTTTTACTTTTTATTTTTAGCTGCTTCAACCTCTAGTGCATTGATCCATTACTGACCCAAGGTGGGGGCAAGGGAAAGGGAAGGCTAACCCTGTGTGGACCCAGTGAGGAGAGGTGGACCTAGGTGGGAAAGATGATGAATGGGGTTATAATAAATGGAAGGGGAGTGATATATGTGGACAAGGGAGCGGGTCCATGCAACCAAAATTTGGGTTTCCCATGTAATACCACCCTAAATCCAAATGGTCAGTAAAATAGATCCCACAGGACTAAAATCCAAGGGTAGCATCTAAAAGAGGTCTAGGGAACAGACGCACAAACCTAGCCTACTCTTTCTGCTAAATCTCCCCGTTAGTTCATGCCTAGAAGTGTCCATGATAAGTAAACTCAATACTCAATTACCAAATGAAAAGACATACTTTTAAGTTCGGGAGGCCCACCTTTAAACATACGATCAATACAAAGGGGTGAGGGACCACATGGTTGGCTTAGATAGCAAAGAAATGGCACAATGAGCTAGCTCGTGGTTGCAAGGGGTTGTTGGCTGCCATTTGAGGACCATCTTGGAGAAAAAATTTCTTCTAGAGATATCACCCATGAAGTGGTGGGTAACAAGGCTTCTATATCTTTGTTGGGCTTCTTGACTCATAATAGCATCACATCATGTCAAACTTCGACCTTCCTGGATCTTGATAACACTAGAAGGAAAAAGACATTGGTGAAGGGTGAAAAATGTCACCATAAGCTCATTGGTGACAATCAAAAGAACATTTGTCACCAAAAACTAAACATCACCAAAAGTGGCGTCGCCAAAAGTATAGGTGTTGTAGTGACATACAAAGTCCGTCACCAAAAATGATTTATAATGATGGATAGCGACCGTCACCATTGCATATGAGCAATGGTGACAGACCATAGCCTTCGTCACCGAAAACTGAACATCACTAAAGGTGGTGTCACCAAAAGTATAGGTGTTGTAGTGACATTCAAAGTCCGTCACCAATAATGATTTATAATTATGGATAGCAACCGCCACCATTGCATATGAACAATGGTGATAGACCATAACCTCGGTCACCAAAAATTGAGCGTCACCAAAGGTGGCATCGCCTAAAGTATAGATGTTATGGTGACATTCAAGGTCCGTCATGAATATTGATTATAATGATGGATAGTAATCATCACCATTTCATATGAACAACAATGATTTATTGTGATGGATCTTTAATGGTCGTCACTATTGGTGCATATATATTGTGACGTTCGTTGACCGTCACCAAAAGCCACATTGCTATATGTATAAGTCGTGTGGTGACATTCAAGGTCAGTCACAAATAATGACTATAATGATGGACAACGACCGTCACCATTTCATATCAACAACAACGATTTATGGTTACAGACCTTTGAGAGTCGTAACTATTGATGCATATATATGATAGCGTTCGTTGACCGTCACCATTTCATATTTTTGGTGAGGATCGAAAAATGTCACCAAAGCTCATTAGTGATGGTCAAAAGAGCCTCTGTCACCAAAAATTGATCGTCGTCATTCCATATAGATGTCAGAGCACGATGGAATCGAACCACCAACCTCCTGCTTGTAAAGCAGGTGCTCTTCCATTGAGCTAGCACCCTTTAAAGAATTATACTTTTAAAAATTAGACATGAAAATTCATAAATTCTATTCTACAACTTTCAATAAATTAAAGTCTTGGCAATATTTTACCAAACAAGCAAAGCAACATCAAAGTTGCAGGTCCCTACCTAATGGTTATTGAAGTTATGAAAAGTGGGTGGAGGGAAAAATAGTTTTGTATAAGAGAATCAATATGTTTAGTTGAATACTCAATTAGAAGTGAAACTCTGAAGACATTTAGATCCTATAAATGATCTATAACTAGCAAATGCACCAAATATTGCAAAGGAAATGTCGTAAGTGGATAGCATATGGAAAAAGAGGAGGTAGGGACTTGGAACCCTTGTACATCTTGGCATGCCTTAGCACTTGGCACATCTTAGCTTGTTTGACATGTCTCCGTACTATCTGGCACATGTTAGCAAGCCCTAGCATTCCCTAACACACCTTGGCAGTCATGACCTCACAACTAGCATTACATTTTTCCATGACTTGGGAACCTTACATTCACTAGAACCCCTTGGCACTCCCTAGTTGCCATGCCCTATGTTATCATCCATAATGTCCCAGGTTGATGAGGAGATCGATGGAGGTAACCACAAACCAAGCTTTTAGTTTGGTAGCTAGCCTTACCAAACCAGAGAGGGATTTCTCTATGAAATCACAACCAAGAGATGACTGGAATGTAAAGGATTTTAAGATAGATAGTTAGGCTCGGGCGGGTTTTTGGAATATTTAGGGACTTGGAACTTTGTCCACCGGTGTCTTGTCTGGCAGGGACTTTGTCAAGGAGGCAGAGACTTGGAACTCTGTCTAAGATAAAGCACCTAACATGCATGACAGAAGCACCCTAGAATAGAGTACCTCCTACCTAGAAGAGTGTCCCCTACTCAAAATATAGAACCCTTCTCTACTATGCACTTTTCTTAAAGATAAATCTGTGCATAAAATAGTACTAAGAAAAACACCTAAATTAAGAAAAGTGAGCATCTAAGTCAAAATATAAAAGTATACTAAATATGGCTCTATATAAGTTTGGGAAAGACTAGACAAGCATGTTTGCATACAACAACCATAATATGCTTAAAATCGATGCGATTCTTTCATTGTTGCTATACCGTCACAAAAAAATTGGAATCTATAGCATGTACCCCAAGGCTGCATGCATTTGTTGAAGGTGTAGATTGAAAGGATCTGCTGAGATGAAGTACTATTGAAGGAGAAACGCCTTCAAAACAACAGATAAAGTCTACTGTGAATTCAACCCATTTGCACATAGACCAAGGCTGCTACTGGGTACACTTCTCCGCTAAATGGAAACTGCAATGTATTGTAGTGCTGCTGAAGAAAAAACACCTTTAGTGCAACACGGATAAAACTCTAACAGATATTGTCATTGTGGCCTCAGTTGTAGATGATCTCATCAATATAGGTAATAACTTCGATAATTGAAAAACCAAAAGGTGAGATGCATGGATCATTTGAAATGACAAATTTGGGCATACTTTATTATTGTTTAGGAGTGTTAATATAGAAAATGCAAGGTAGCATGTTGCGTCTTTATGTCAAAGGCCAAGGATGTGAAGAAATACATAAAATATTAAATGGCATGGTATAAGTCAATTGCAGGTTATTTATTTTGAAACGCAAATGGAATTCTCCTTGTGCGGGTTCTAATATAGTGGGTATAACTTTAAATAAGAAATTGATATTTGTGGGGTTGGAATTGTCTCACAATTCATGAAAAGTCCCAAATTTGTTCATTAGAAAGAAGCAGAGCGAGTCGTCAGGTTTATGGAAGGGAACACCCTATTCGCAGGAAGATAACTTGAAATTAGTCGGGCATATTATTTCTCGTCTTCTTGTATGTGTGTGATGTGAAGAGATAACCACATCCAAAGACTCAATAACAACTCTGGTAAAGTTTGTAGATGTGAAGCACTTTTGAGAAAACCCATCGCTTAATGACAATTGAGCGAGGAATATGTCGAAGGATTCAATCTTGCACTCAGTCATAAAAAGGACGCTGGGGTATCCAGTATCTTGCCAACAAACCGACTCCAACCATAATGTGAAAGGCAAGTTAACTGTGAAACCTCTTTCCCACTTTGTAGTATTGTTTCCTCTTGAATTCCAAAAGGTATCTAGCTACTTAGATCCACAAAACTCGTGCTAGGTAAACTCTGCATGATACAATTGTGACGTGCAAGGTTGACAAACGCTCTAGCTTCCCTCTAAAAGAGGGTAAGTCAAAATATTATGACAATCTTAACTGTAATTTGATCATACGCTATTGAGGTATTGCATGTAATAAACAATATACTATCAATGCACTAATGAAGAACTCAAAATAAACAAATTTCTTATTGCTACAATAGCACCACTCTTAGGATTCTCTAATAAAGCACCTAACCTGCATGGCAAAAGCTTCCTAGAATAGAGTACCTCCTACCTAGAAGTGTGTCCCCTACTCAAAATATAGAACCCTTCTCTACTGTGCACTTTTCTTAAAGATAAATCTGTGCATAAAATAGTACTAAGAAAAACACCTAAATTAAGAAAAGTGAGCATCTAAGTCAAAATATAAAAGTATACTAAATATGGCTCTATATAAGTTTGGGAAAGACTAGACAAGCATGTTTGCATACAACAACCATAATATGCTTAAAATCGATGCGATTCTTTCATTGTTGCTATACCGTCACAAAAAAATTGGAATCTATAGCATGTACCCCAAGGCTGCATGCATTTGTTGAAGGTGTAGATTGAAAGGATCTGCTGAGATGAAGTACTATTGAAGGAGAAACGCCTTCAAAACAACAGATAAAGTCTACTGTGAATTCAACCCATTTGCACATAGACCAAGGCTGCTACTGGGTACACTTCTCCGCTAAATGGAAACTGCAATGTATTGTAGTGCTGCTGAAGAAAAAACACCTTTAGTGCAACACGGATAAAACTCTAACAGATATTGTCATTGTGGCCTCAGTTGTAGATGATCTCATCAATATAGGTAATAACTTCGATAATTGAAAAACCAAAAGGTGAGATGCATGGATCATTTGAAATGACAAATTTGGGCATACTTTATTATTGTTTAGGAGTGTTAATATAGAAAATGCAAGGTAGCATGTTGCGTCTTTATGTCAAAGGCCAAGGATGTGAAGAAATACATAAAATATTAAATGGCATGGTATAAGTCAATTGCAGGTTATTTATTTTGAAACGCAAATGGAATTCTCCTTGTGCGGGTTCTAATATAGTGGGTATAACTTTAAATAAGAAATTGATATTTGTGGGGTTGGAATTGTCTCACAATTCATGAAAAGTCCCAAATTTGTTCATTAGAAAGAAGCAGAGCGAGTCGTCAGGTTTATGGAAGGGAACACCCTATTCGCAGGAAGATAACTTGAAATTAGTCGGGCATATTATTTCTCGTCTTCTTGTATGTGTGTGATGTGAAGAGATAACCACATCCAAAGACTCAATAACAACTCTGGTAAAGTTTGTAGATGTGAAGCACTTTTGAGAAAACCCATCGCTTAATGACAATTGAGCGAGGAATATGTCGAAGGATTCAATCTTGCACTCAGTCATAAAAAGGACGCTGGGGTATCCAGTATCTTGCCAACAAACCGACTCCAACCATAATGTGAAAGGCAAGTTAACTGTGAAACCTCTTTCCCACTTTGTAGTATTGTTTCCTCTTGAATTCCAAAAGGTATCTAGCTACTTAGATCCACAAAACTCGTGCTAGGTAAACTCTGCATGATACAATTGTGACGTGCAAGGTTGACAAACGCTCTAGCTTCCCTCTAAAAGAGGGTAAGTCAAAATATTATGACAATCTTAACTGTAATTTGATCATACGCTATTGAGGTATTGCATGTAATAAACAATATACTATCAATGCACTAATGAAGAACTCAAAATAAACAAATTTCTTATTGCTACAATAGTACCACTCTTAGGATTCTCTAATAAAGCACCTAACCTGCATGGCAAAAGCTTCCTAGAATAGAGTACCTCCTACCTAGAAGTGTGTCCCCTACTCAAAATATAGAACCCTTCTCTACTGTGCACTTTTCTTAAAGATAAATCTGTGCATAAAACAAAACTAAGAAAAACACCTAAATTAAGAAAAGTGAGCATCTAAGTTAAACTATAAAAGCATACTAAATATGGCTCTATTTATGTTTGGGAAACACTAAACAAGCATGCTTGCATACAACAACCACAAGATGCCTAAAATCGATGCACTTCTTTCATCATTGCTACACCTTCATAGGAAAACTATAATCTACAGCATGTATCCCAAGGCTACATGCATCTACTGAAGGTGCAGACCGAAAGGATCTACTGAGATGAAGTATTGTTGAAGGAGAAACACCTTCAAAACAACAGATAGAGTCTAATGTGCATTCAACCCATCTGCACACAGGCCAAGGTTGCTACTGGGTACACTTCTCCCCTAAATGGAAATTGTAGTGTATTGTTGCTCTACCGAAGGAGAAACACCTTCAGAGCAACACGGATAAAAGTATAACATATATTGTCATTGTGGTATCAGTTGTAGAAGATCTTATCAATATAGGTAACAACTTCAATAATTGAAAAACCAAAAGGTGAGCTACATAAATCATTTGAAATGATAGATTTGGGCATACTTTATTAGTTTTTAGGAGTGTTAGTATAGAAAATGCAAGGTAGCTTGTTGCATCTTTATGTCACAGACCAAGGATGCGAATAAATACAAAAAAGATTAAATAACACGATACAAGTCGATTGCAGGTTATTTCGAAACAAGAATGGAGTTCTCCTTGTGCAAATTCTAATCTAGTGGCTTTAGATTTAGATTTAAATAATAAATTTATAGTTATGGGGTTGGAATTGTCTCATGATTCATGGCAAGTCCCAAAGTTGTTCACTCGAAAGAAGTAGAGCGAGTCGTCAGGTTTATGAATGGGAACACCCTATTCGCAGGGAAATCTTCAAATTAACGAGCATATTATTTCTCGTCTTCTTGTACTTGTGTGCTTTCAAAAGCTAACCACCTCCAAAGACTAAAGAACAACTCTGGTAAAGTTTATAGGTGTGAAGCACTTCTGAGAAAACCCATCACTTAATGAAAATTGAGCGAGGAATATGTCGAAGGATTCAATCTTGCACTCAGTGATAAAAAGGAAGTTGGGGTAGCCAACATCTTTCCAACAAACTGACTCCAACCATAATGTGAAACCTCTTTCCCACTTTGTAGTATCACTGCCTCTTGAATTCCAACAGGTATCTTATCTTGCTGCTTAGATCCACAAAAATTGCCCAGGTAAACTCTGCATGATACATTTGTGACGTGCAAGCTTGACACGCACTCTAGTTTCCCTATAAAAGACAGTAAGTCAAAATATTATGACAGGCTTAACTGTAATTTGATCATACATTGTTGAGGTATTGTATGGAATAAACAATATATTATCAATGCACTAATGAAGAACTCAAAATCAACGAATTTGTTGTTGCTACAATAGCGCCACTCTTGGGATTCTCCAAGGAGCCACTAACTTATACATATTTGGAATCTTTGCTTGATCCGCAGAAAGATTAAGCAGTGGTAGTGATCACTCTTTTCCCTCCCATGGAAGGTCTATACAGAGTCAGCAATAAATTGATTTAAAAGTGAGGTATATGCCTGGAAAATAGGAGTCTGACTCTTCAACTCTAATTTAGTGGCAAGGAAATATTCAACTGTAAATGCCTGATCTTCTACAGTGTAAATTTCTAGATAAATAGCTAGCCTAAATCCGTCCATTGTCCACATATCCCAAAAAACCATGTATGTCTGGACTCTGGTTGTGTGTGAGAGAGGGGAGATCACATAAATAACCCATTATCAAAAGAAAAAGTTAAAGCACAACATTCTATGGATAATTTTTTAAAATTTTTATTACATACCTTAGAAAGTTTGAAAGGACATAACTGAAGCTTCACTCTCCTTCCACACTTCATTAAATATGCCCCTTTTCCAATGCAAATGTGGCTTGCACAATCACAATCAACAAACATAATATGAAAAGTAAGTTTAATGAATTAAAGTAGATTTGTTATACCTCAAGAAAATGGACTCTGAGAAATTGGATTCATTCTCTACAAAAGATGATATAGCAAGATCTAATCACATTTTTAACTGAAACAAAGGTAAATTGGATTCATGCTATGCAATAGACGATATAATGAGATCTAATGATATTTTCAACTCAAACAAAGGTAAGTTGAGTAAGTTCAAGCTCCAAAATGATGGCATCCAACTTCTGAGTGGCAGTTACTGTATATATCTAGCTAGAGGCTATAACATAAAGATATTTGTTATAGGTGAAGATAAAAAAATGAAAGGAATGTGAAATTTTGACCATCAACTATAAGTTCCTTTCAAGGACTAGATCAAACCATAACATTGTTATCAAGATAATCAACTCACCCATTCTAGTATGCTTCTAGTAGTTTCATGATAAAATTCAAACTCAATAAACTTCAAACAACATAAATCAACCAACAATATGTCCGAGGTTGGTGACCTAAGGGTTATATCATACTAAATTACCTTTTGCATCTAATATTGAAAATTACTGTGAAAGAAATGAATACAAATCAATGATTATGATGGATGCATGTGATGAAATAAAATAAAAAAAAAGACCTTTCTTCTTGCTACTAATCAGCCTTCTAAGGGATTCTTGGATGAAGTTGATCTTGGTCTACTTTCTAAAATCAAAGAGACACTTTCTAGCTACTCTGGTTTGATGGACAACAACCCTAATGCTTATGAAAATAAATATGGAAAGCAATAAGCATCGATGAACCTAGCCTTGAAGAAGATGTCTCAAACTCTAATATGGATAGTATTTTAAATTTCTACAGCTAGCAGAGGGTTTTCCCAGTTGGGTTCCCTAGAAAATTTTGTTTTTTTTGCTATAGTGTGACTGTGTTTTATTTCTGTTCTATTCCACTGCAAATTGGTAGCGATATTTTTTGTCTTGGCGCAACAATTAGTTTTATATTTATTCATTCAAGCAGTAGCAGAATTTCAAGGAAATTCTACAGAAGGGACAATTAATCTATATTTGCACTTATATCTTTTGCAAGTAAAATTCACAACTAAATTTTCATCTAAAGTGTTTAGGTTACTAGCAAGTGGCATCACAGCGTATCTCAACATTGCAAGGCATAAATCATACTATTCAATAAGGTTGAGGCTTGAGATACAAAATCTTTCCAAGTTATGCAAGCAAGAAAACCGTTGATTTTCAGTTCTAAATCTATCCAACCAGAACAAATTTATGCCATTTTCAATACCCTCTAGTCAAAGCTATTCCTAGCCTCATTCAACTCAATTAAGAATATATCAATCTCGTTGAGATTTCTTCTTCAGTTCATGCTTCTAAGTTATATATTTATGCAACCTAATATATCATTTATGTTAAGTGATTATTCATTCAAAATTATTTAGTCCGTCCAACGCATCTACCTAATTTTCTGATCAGTTTTTGGGCAGACTCTATCAAACATTTGCAACAGAAAATAGAAGATTGTTTTAGTTTCTAGTGTTATAAAACTCTAATGTGGAAAAAGTATTTTGGGTTTTTTCCCTAAAAATATTTACAAAATTTTCCATCCCAAAGCCATTTCAGGGAGAAATTTAGTATTCTTTTTGGAAAATTTGAATGCAACTAAAAGAAATTCTTCGCGTTTTCTCAAAAGATTTTAGCACCAAAGATGAGTGAATTCACAAAACTTAAGATTTGGAAATAATAAAATTTCACTTCGCTTTTCCAGGACCATATATGGGAGAATTCACAAAACCTGATATTTGGATTCTGAAACACTTAAATTTCACCTCATTTATTAGGATTGGAAGTTCCTTGAGATGCAAACATGTAGCATTAAGGATCTACTTTGCTTGTTTAAGGACAATGTTCATTTTATAAATAGTGATACAAGAATCTGTGTATATATGCCTGACACAATTCTTTGGTCACAAGTAATGAAACTGAACTCCATCAATACGTAACAGACAAGGTAGAATGTAAGAGAACATCTACTTTTCAACATATACTCTGACAAAAATAAACATCTATACGGTCATATAAAGTTGTCATCACACAAAAAAAGGAATTAAAAGCCAAAATAAACATAGTAACAGGCTTGGATTGTTATGGTTACTCTAGCAAAATGTTAAACATGATCAATATGTTAATATGGCAAATAGTGTAGTTGATTATGATTTATTGAGCCCAAGGGGTTAGCCCAATTGAATGTCATTAATGTTACCAGGTATTTGGCTAGTTCTATGCTAGTAGGTTCCCTGTTCGAAATCCCTTGGGTGAGGTGCACTAGTCAATGCCAATGGGTTTACCAGGGATGCCATCCATGAATGTGGGGAAACATCCATTGGGATTCCCTAGAGAGTTTTTCTTGGAAAGAATAAAAATTGGATTTCCTAAAGAGAAATTTTGAGATGCATATAGTGTACACCTAGTGAAATCAACTCTATAGAGACAAACCATAAAAGAAGGAAAAATACAGATGTTTTTACCTATGTTCCCTTGTGAGTGTGCGCTTCATGTGAGATTTTACCATGGAGATCACATTCTCCTTTGCACCTTCAACTTTGCGGACTCCATTTTCATGAGGTCTGCTAAATGAACTGCCATTGTTTAGCTGATGATGTAAACTGTTACTTCTTTCAGATAATCTTATATCCAATATCTCATTAGAAACACTAGGTGTTGGCAGCCTATTATTTCCAACATCCCTACATGAGATCTCCTCCGTTATCCTTTTTGAATTTTCCAAATAGTTAGTAGTTGCAGGAATGTGTCTATCTTGAGTATATCTAGCTCTTGATTGTACATGGGCAATTAAGATGCTTCCGCTCACAACAATTGACCTTACATTGCCCATCAATTCTTATAAATCATTTTTTATGACCAGAAGATGATCCCTACAAATGTCTTCTATCTTTATGAGAATTAGCCAGACCTATATTATCTTCTCTTGATGCTAGATTACATTCCATCATTGTCCACGCCTGATCAACATCAAATTTAATTGTATAATTTTCCATCTCTAAAACATGGGCTAAATTACTTCTCCGAGTTGATTCACGAAAGAGAAGCGACTTGTTGTTTGGTGTGGGTTGTACAATTGCATCAGTCCCATCTCTAGCCCCAAATCTGTCAAGGGAAGAGCTACGTGAAAACTACTAAAAGCCTCTTCCTGGTGCATACCAATTGTCATGTAAAGCCTGTACATGCTCCTGAATAATGTGCTGACCTGAGAGAGCTTTTGTCTGTACAATGGATACTTGGGATGTAGACCCAGATACTTCAGTTTGCCTAAGTGAAGACCTTGCTGCATCTGGAAATCTAGGAGATGGATTTGGAGTGCTTCGTCGCAAAATCCTTTTGTGAATTGTTCTTACATGAGTTGGCCTTATCTTCGCGAGAGGAGCAAAATAAGAAGAAGGTGGTGATAAATTGAGCTCTAAGTTTATTCTTTCTACAACCATCCCAGTTGGAGCATCTTCCACAAATCCTCTGATTCCTAAGCTTCATCCCCATTGTCAAAATCAAGCACAAAATCCTCAACATCTTCATCATGTGTGCTGGACTATCCAGGCATAGATGTTTGATAGCCTTGACAATATCAATCTCCTTCAAGGATTGCCCTTCCAAGGCCAACACAATATGTATGATATGTTGAATCATAGCGATCACACAATAATAAAAGATCACCATCACCGGCCTCATTACAATCTAAGCAAACTATATTTACATAGGGATCAAGAAATCACATCACTTCTTCTTCTAAAGGTTGATATACATGCCAAACAAAATCAAATCATATAAGAAAATTGTCCTTCAAATGCAGAACCAATTGCTTAAACTTCAACCGTATGTATGCAAATAAATAATCATGCTTCGCAGGAAAGATAGTAAGATAAAGGCAACCAAATATCTTTAAGAAAACCAACAAGGTGTTGCAACTAGAAATTGATATCACCAAATTGTAAATCACGAACAAACACAAGGATTGATAGAATAAAAGGATGAAATAAAATGAACTAGACCCAAGGGAACTCAAATGTATATGTCTTTAAACATGAACCTATAAATTCAAAGAACCCTGATAAATAAAGATTATTGCTGCAAATAGAACATAAACTACTCCAAATAGTTATTTGGAAAATAACTAAATTCTAGCATTCAAACAAGGGCATACACATGTTGCAAAATGGCAAAGTTGAAAGCAGTTAAAAACATCAAGGGCATGTTGCAAATCCAATTCCTATCATTGAAATCAAGGAAACTATCATTGGAATCTTAGGCTTGGATCCACTTCTCTATTGAATCTATTCATCTACTTGTCTACTCAATCTATTATAACTACACCAAATGGTGCCACATGATAAATAAATTGTAACTTCAACATATATTTTCGAACAAAGGCTATCTCTTGGACATTGGAATGAGTGATGCAGGAGCATCCCAAATCCATTAGGTGTCTTGCATCACCAAAAACGTGTTTAAATTCCAGTATCTTGTTCATGTTTAATCATCAATTTCTGCTTGTGAGACTTACATGAGCCCATAGGAGATCACTCTTAGTTTCACTGACTACCACTTTAAACATGACATTTCTAAAAATAGTTGGAAGGAAAGGCAAGATACAATGTACTTAGTTTATTCACCCATTACACTGGAACCACAATAAAAACAAGAGGAGTTGAGATGATAGATTGCTGCTACTGGAGAAATAAGACAAAAACAAAGAGATACCGAATTAACAGGAATACAATAGGGTGCGATAGCATGACATCACAGATATTGTTGTTTCCAGAAACATCTCGATGAATGATGAAACAAAAATCAACTCCGGCAATAATTAAGGCATTCATTGCAAAAGAGGAGATCACTAAGAAAGAAATTTTAACATAGACCAGAAATCACTAGGCTAAAGTGGAAGAATTTGTTGAGGAAAACAAATTAAGAGAAGCAACAAACTTTCTTGAGAAGAAGGCACTAACTTCCACAAATGAAATTCAGCACAATAATTGGGAAAGAATATCCTTGGAGCAATTGAGGCATATCACTGAGCAGCAAGAAGGGTAAATTCCTGGAGAGAAAACTAGCATGGAATCTGTGCCTAAACAAAAAATGGTGCAATCCATTGTTGTGTGAGAAATAGAGTATTTATTTTTATTCATCCTTTCTTAATCATGTGCATGAGGATCAATTTCTGCTGCAGAGTGAATGTAATTGAGTAGCATCACTGTTATTTCACTGATTTACTTGAATGTTGTAATACAAGATCAATGATAAAATCCTCATGTGGAATTGTTTGGCTTCTATTTAGTGATGTACATTGATTGTGATTGACACCATCCACTGAGATGGATAGTAAATTTTATTTCTTATCTACCTACAGTAGATCAGTATGCATTTGTGCAGGTTCTGCGTTTTCCGACACTCATTGATTAGTATTAAAGCAGGAATAACCTGCAGTGAGGCAAATCCAACAACGGAGGGAGAAAAAAATTTAGGCATTTCTTGTCTGTCAGGAAAAACCCAGGAGAACTAGGGTTTGTATGGTTTCTCTGATTTTGTGAATGGGAGGGTTTAAGTTTATTATATGTATGCTTCTTCTAATTGATCTATGTTCCTCTGTATTGGTTGAATAGCAACCCCTTGTTTTAACTTATCACAATGGTCCCATGCTCACTTGTAGTCCTACTGTGGATGTTCATCTGATTTGGTATGGCAGATTCAGCACTGCTCAGCATTCCATTGTGGCATGTTTTTTTTAGTCCTTGGAAGCTAGCAAGAATCTAGAGCCCTCTTTGTACAGTTCGTGTAAAACCACTCAGAGATACCGTGGTCAGTCCAACAAGGCCATCGCCATGGAAAATACAAGGCTAGGAAAGCAGACATTGGATGTTGATTATTCCCTCAGCATATCTCTGAAGCGGAGCCAAATTATAGCTCTGGTGCAAGGGGAAATTGCCTCCAAAGCTCTGTTAGGGAATGACAATGTTGTGTATTTGGTACTCACGTTTGATGATGTTACTATACAGGGCTTGTGTATTCTCCACAACTGGAATTGAGCATAATCATTGGGCAAGAAGATCCTTGGATCAGTTGAGGCATATCACTGGGCAATTGAGGAAGATCACTCCACTGATAATCAAGGAGATTGTTAAGGAATAAAAACCGAGAAGTAAGAAGGGTAAACTCCTGGAAAGAGAACTAGCATGTAATCTCTACCTAAACAAGAAACTGTGCAACCCATTGTTTTGTGAGAAACAGAGTATTTCTTTTTATTTATCCTTTCTTAATCCTGTGCATGAGGATCAATTTTTGTTGCAAAGTGAATGTAATTGAGTAGCATCACTATCATTTCACTAATTCACTTGAATGTTATAATACAAGTTTAATGATAAAACCGTCAGGTGGAATTGTTTGGCCTCTGTTTAGCAAAATACATTGATTGTGATTGACACCATCCACTGAGATGGGTAGTAAATTTTATTTCTTATCTATAGGTTTTGCGTTTTCTAGCACCCATCAATTGGTATTAAAGCAAGAAGAACCTGCAGTGAGGCAAATCCAACAAAGAAGATTTTTTTCTCCCTCCTTTGTGCAAATCCAATAAAGGAGATTCAGGGGAGAGAAGCAGCTCCAGGATGAGAACTGGCAATATGATGTCTAGAATCCTGTTGCGAAAAGAGAAAAAACATGGTATGTGGAGGAGTGGACGTGAATTGGAGAAGCATTTATCAAATAAATGCAAACATTATAGAGATGTTGAGAACAATTACTACAACACTAAAACCATAGAAACAACCTAGCTGAGAAAAATTATAGCCAAAGTAAATGATGGAAGTGAACATGAAGGGCAACAAGGAACCCTGAGAGGAACCCTGAGAGAAGAACTAGAGGACTCTCTTTTAAAATAAAAATGTGATAGAAAACTTCAAGTTGCTAACTCTGTTGTTTATCTAGTGAAAGATCAGATGTTTATATATATATTCCCGAAAGGCCCATCAATATATATATACCATTGTGAGAGAGATTAAAGACTAGAAATTAGAAGTTGGACATAAGAATGTCAATTGGAGCCCTATGAAGTTGGTGGGTTAATTTAGCAGCCTTCATGAGAAAATTTCTTCCACATAACAGATCAGCACCGTGGAAGGTGGAATAAAACAAAAATAACCCGAGACATATGAGGATCATTATTTGAAGGAACGATTATCTACTAACATTGTGGGATCATTAGTTATGGATCTAATGATCAGTAGCAAATCTATGTTCTAACCAATTTTATAGCTCTCTTTCACTTTCTTGTTCTTGTCCATAAGTTTGTGCACAACAACACCAAGGCACTTCTTCAGATTATTCACTAAGTATTAAGTGATTTTTTTTGTATCATCAAAAGAGCTATTATGTCTTGTTCAAAGCATAGACTTGACAAACAATAATGTGAAGACAAGAAGTGCATCATGTTGTTTTGTCTGTACCTATCATCCAGGAATCACCCAGGAACAACTACAAGTTTGGGAGGAAGATTTATAAAAAAAGGGCAATAAAAAAAAGGTAGTGAAATTACTCACTATCCTTTGCAAAAATTAATCTTCAATTTAGCAACTGCTTAGCTCCAATATAGTAAAGGCCATCAATTATACTCATGAAGAGATTATATTCCAGGGATGCTTATGGATAGTAAGACAATACGCCTACATACCCTTATATGTGGTCTATTGTCAAACAAAGATCTTACTAACCATGGATCATGTGATCAAGTGAAATAGTGATAATGTCAATGATGAAGATTTATAAAAAAAAAGGGCAATAAAAAAAAGGTAGTGAAATTACTCACTATCCTTTCCAAAAATTAATCTTCACTTTAGCCATTGCTTAGCTCCAATATAGTAAAGGCCATCAATTATACTCATGAAGAGATTATATTCCAGGGATGCTTATGGACAGTAAGACAATACACCTACATACCCTTATGTGTGGTCTATTATCAAATAAAGATCTTACTAACAATGGATCATGTGATCAAGTGAAATAGTGATAATGTCAATGATGAAGCGAGTGATTGAGTAAAATATGAACTGTGATTGATCTTCGATTATATGGTCGTGATCTCACTTCCCTCTTCTTCAACTAATTGTTAAACAATTCCAGGCGGATAAGTATTCCTAAATGTATATATGAATTGTATTGAATTATTACTAATTTTTTATGGTTTATTTCATGGCTGAATTAATTTTTAAGTTGCCTCTCTAGCTGCGATTTATAGATTTGTGAATAATGGAATGGTTGTGTGCATTTAGGTTGCATAAATCTATGGTTTCATTCCTGACAATAGTAAATAGTCAATAATAGAAACAACTCAATAGTAAATAGTTAATAGCAGAAACAATTCAGTTCAGTTACTTTGTAAATTTGTGTGAATTTGAGTTCAGTTTTTGTGTGAAATATTCAATTCAATAGTAAATAGTTAATAACAGAAACAATTCAATTCAGTTACTTCGTAAATTTGTGTGAATATGGGTTCGATTTTTGTGTGAATTATTTAGTTTAGTTACTTCGTAAATTTGTGTGAATTTGGTTTTTGTGTGAATTATTTAATTCAATTACTTCGTAAATTTGTGTGAATTTTGGTGGTAAACTAAAGTACCACATCCTGAAAATGCATAGAAGTTACATGCATGGACCAATACCATGTAGCTATGTTTGACATGCAGGCCCTGAAAATTTATCTCCTATAAAATAGGAGAACTACTTTAAATAGCAAGTTCTCGAAATCTAATCAAAATGATTGTAAGCTCTACCCACAATCAAAACCGACATGCACCTATAAATGGAACCAACATGATGGAATATGGCACATACAAATCTAGGGGTTAAAATGCCCTTAATGCACATTAGACGTCCAATGATCCAAAGGACATCTAAACACATTCACCAATTTTAAGAGCTTTAGTAGGCAAACATCGACATATGTAGAGCATCTAGCTCAGTGGGCATCAAGGTTTGTGAGAAAGAGTGAGTAGATCACAGAGTATTGGCTTATTTCAATCTTTATAGAAAATTTAAGTAATTTTTAGTTAAGAATCATACAATTTTTAAAGTAAATTCTACTTAAGGGCGGTTTCATTGATCCAAAAATAGAGAATGAATAAAAGGAATAGGAGCTTACTGATGATGACATCACGATAGGGATTCTAGAGCGTCATTTTATTCCATTGGAGTCCAATGAGGTGTGCACATTCTGATAACAGCCTTGGTGACCACAATGTTAGAGATTTTGAACATCTAAGCTTCTCATTTGGGTCTTCTGCCTCTGCTTCTTTATTATGATAAATGGCCTCCCAAATTTATCAAATGCCAATGCCATCCATGCAGATAGTAACAAAGTGCGGCACAGAGATTAAAGCATAAACCTAAAAGCAAGGATGAAAAAAATAGTGAATTTTGAACCAGAGATCTGAGGTGTGTGTACTCCTCCCTGTGTGGAAGAAGACTAAAAGTGGGGTGGAAATGCAGCGATGTTAGGAATGAAACATACATGGGCGCCATTAATGGGCTGAAGATCCAATGGTGGGGTTCTATATCAATCTGCTACTAGTAAAACCTTAATTCACAACTCTCTTCAATCTCGTTTTCCCTCTTGCCCTGTGAAAAGTGAAAATGTGCTACTCGTTTTCCCTTCGCCTTGTGAAAAGTCAAAATATACTACTTGTTTTAATCTCGTTTTCCCTCCTGCCCTGTGAAAAGTGAAAATGTGCTACTCGTTTTCCCTCCGCCCTATGAAAATTGAAAATATACTACTTGTTTTAGAACGTAAATGAAGATTGGATTTGGGAGGGCTTTGTTACATCAAATTAAGGCTGAATTTTTTCAAAAATGTTAAAATTTTCCTCCCTAAAAAACAATAAATACAATATTTATAGATTATAGAGTAGATGTGTAGGGGTAATATATGTATGTAAACAATTCTAAATATGGGCTTAGTTAAATAATAATAGTAATAATAATAATAAAAGTCAAAAGTATGGGGATGAGTGCAAAAATCTAAATGTTGGCTCAATTAATAATAAAAATAATAAAATTCAATTTTTTATATTTTGATTTTGTTACTAATTTGTGAATAGGTTTTGTTACAATACCATGAGCGAATACCGTGGCTTATCAATACCTCAAGCCCAAAACCCATAACTTATTTCACAACCAAAATATCTTATAACAATATGACAAGATTCTTAACCATGGATATTCACCCCCCACTTTACAGTGGATATTATTAACTTGCAAAAATTTGGCTTTGTTATAATACCATGGGCCAATACTATGGCTTATCAATAGCACATGCTCTAAGAACATAACTTATTTCAAAATCAAAATATTTTATAACAACATGAAAATATTCTTAACCATGGATGTTCATTCTCACTTTACCATGGATATTATTAATTTGTAAATAGACTTTGTCACAATACCATGGCTTATCAATACCACATGCCCAAAAAACATAACTTATTTCAAAATCAAAATATCTTATAAGAATATGATAGGATTCTTAATCATGGATATTAACCCCCGCTTTGTCATTAATATTATGAACTTGTGACTAGGCTTTATTACAATAGCATGGGCTAATACCATGGTTTATCAATACCACATGCCAAAAAAATCATATCTTATTTCACAATCTAAATATTTTATAACAATATGAAAAGATTCTTAACCATTGATATTCACCCCCACTTTACCATGGATATAATTAACTTGTAAATAGGCTTTGTTACAATACCATAGGCCAATGCCATGGCTTATCAATACCACATGCCCAAAAACCATAACTTATTTCACAATAAAAATATTTTAATTTAATCTAATTTTATAACATTTTTTATTTGAAGCTATTCGGAAAAGGGTTGTAATTAGTTTTGAGATATATATAAACCCTCTATCCTCACTACTAAAATTATTCCCATATAAATTAAATTAAGGTTTTAATAAAATTAAAAATGAGAATACTTTTATATTTAAAGATGTGAAGTTTATCTAATACAAATATTAGTAAGAACCAACATAGATCTATCTTAACTAAGGATCCAAGTGATGATAGCAAGCAAAGTGAAGGGAAGAGAGGGGGGAGGGAGAGAGTGACAAAGATGGAGGGTGGAGAGAGAGAGTGATGGGGGGAGACGGAGAGGAGGAGGAAAAGAGAGAGGGGAGAGAGAGAGAAGAAGAGGTGGGGGGCGGAAGGTGGGGGCCGGAAGGGAGGAAAGAACTAAGGCATAGGGAGATAGGGGTGGAGAGAGAGAGGGAGTGACAAGGGATAGATGGATAAAGAGAGAGGAAGAGAATAGATTAGAGAAGAGAGAGACTAGGTGGGGATAAAGATAGGGAGAGAAGGGAAAGAGAG
>APFE030340765.1:216492-264016 GCA_000404065.3 Pinus taeda
GGGTTTTTTTTTCAACTTCTGAAACGTCGTAGAAAAAAATTTATAGCGAAAATTCCACAATGACTTGTTTGGAGCAGCGAAACCCTAGAATCCAAAGCTCTGATACCAAATGTTATGAAACCGGCTCAAGAAAAGATAGAAAAGATAGATCAATGCCTTAGAATTCAGCTTCTTCGAGGGGGCAACCTCCTTTACATTACATAAATGAACAATTCTTTGATGATCCAAATGAAAAGACCTCATTTCTATATATAGGAGTCTAAGGGGTCATAACATGATTAGAGCCAACATAACAATAATAATGCAAAGGCACAATAATAACAATAGTGGGCTTCTATGGGGCACAATAGTAACAATATGGGCACTACATGGGTACATCAATATAATAAGTGGGTTGTACTAATAACCATAAGGGGTTACACTAGTAGTATAGGGGCCTAACATAGTCTAACCCCTTGGGTGTAGGGCACATCTTATGGGTATCTTAGACTTTTGGTTGTGTTAGTGGTATCAACTAGAGGTGGAGAGTCCAACCAATGAGTAGGCAAAGTTGTTCATTTACAAAGTTGGCATCAATCAAGTATTCTCCCTCTCTACCCAACTCTAAGATGAGGAGTGTGCATAATGGACTTATTATTGTAAAAAATTGCAAATATTTGATTATCTTTAAGTTCAAGGGCTTGAAGTGGTTGCCTCAACCTTCGAATATTTAAAGGAACTATGTGTTTTTCATTTAAACCCTTGTGGTCAAGGAGATGCAAAAGAGGAAGGCCTTATGGCTATTTTTAAGGGGTTGTAATGACCCTCGTCTTGTGGTAAGTATGTAGATATGATGCTAATGGTCTTGACCTTAGTACATTCATGTATATATTGTAAATATTTTCCTATCACCTTGCATTGTATAAATATGATAAATATTTTGTGGTTACCCTAATGTACATGTTGATGTACCACTTGCATGATTATGGGAAACACTTCCCAGTTATCCTTGTGTACATGGGGAAGATCATAATTACTCTATGCCCACAAATATAATAGTGAATAGTGTCTCACTGAATCAAAACCCTAACCATCGACCCAATCTCCATTAATGAGGCTTCAACCAATGGTCCTTCCTTAAGGTAACCACTTGTAATTATTGATGGCACATTTTTCTAACTCAATGAACCTTGTATTAACTAGGGGGAGTTAGATGAAACCTCAATGACTTCAAGGTGAGCCTAATAACCAAAGTTCAACATATACCATAATAACCCATACATATTTCTTTATACCAGGGGCATGATACAAGTATAAGGAACTCTATCAATGGGGGGGTTAAAGATCATATAGCTCGACTCATATAGTTGAAAGAGAAAACATAATTCGACCCAATACCTAAGAACAGAGTCACGGACACTCATAGGGATAATATTTACAGGCCTTGATGCAGTCAATTAGGATGGGGAGATATTTTGCAACCTATTGGCACACATGAATGGATTTTTATCCTCCCTCACACCTTTTCAATTCTAGAACAGACCTAGGAAGAGGGAAAATGACAGATGGGAAGAAAATGGGAAGCAAAATGGCAGGAAAGGGAAAATCCAGTTAGCCAAGCCCTAACTAACCATAAGGATGGAGTGAGAAGTAGAAAGGGAAGAGAAATTGGGATAAGGAGAATAGGAAGCAAAAGAGCACAGTGAGAGGAGAGTAAGGGAGAAGGAACTGAGAGTGAACAAGATGAGGAAAGGGCAATCAAAGGCAAGGAAGTCACTGGGTAACTACTTGAAGGGTGTTGTTGCAAGGAGGGTGTCACACTTGGACATCATGGGGTTTGCACCACAAAGATAACAATCTGAATTCTGATGTCAGAGGTAAGCCTCCATCATGTTGTTTAATTGTACATTTGACATTACTGCATCAAACTACCACTTCTCTGCATCTAATTAACAATCGAGTTCTCGAGTCTAATGCAATGGGAAAATCACTACCATGAATCTCTTTAGAGAACTACAATTTCCCAAAGATCTTACAGTCATATATTTGTTGGTTAGTTTTACAGTCCAAGATTCAAGAACCTTACCTTCATGCTTGTGGCTTAGCCACCTTCCAACTAATGCGATGAAAACACCTAGTAATATTTTCACACTGAACACTATACAATAAACTTAACCCTAATATCTTAGTGAAGAACAAGTAACTAGCTAGACTTTGGAAGGGTTTTTGGATTGGTTGTTAGTGAAACTCATTGTAGTTAGGTGTGCCAATGTGTGTTGAGTGTTAACGAGTGCTAAGGAAACACAAGGGAGCACTAGGTCAAAATGCATGGAAATGAATGAATAAGAGTGTGTGACAGGGAGTGTCAATGAGTTCCAGGTGTGGTAAGAGGGGAGTGACATGGTATGCTAAGCAGCGCTAAATCATTCTAGCGTGCCAGAGCGACATGCAGCCAATATGTGCTAGGTGACAAGGTGTGCCAAATAGTGCTAGGAAGTGTTAGGGAGCGTGAGGGAAACACAAGGGAACACTAGGTGAAAATAATGCATGCAAATGAACGATTAAGGGTTTGTGACAGGAAGTGTCAGTGATTTCAAGGTGTGTTAAGGAAGGAGTGACAAGGTATGCTAGGCAATGCTAAGACATTCTAGAGGCCAGGGAAACATGCCAAGATGTGCTAGGTGCTAAGGTGTGCCAATGCATGACAGGGAGAGTTATGGAGTGTCAGGGTAAAACAAGGTAGCACTAGTTTCAAATGCATGGAAATGAATGAATAAGAGTGTGTGAGAAGGATTGTCAACAAATTCTAGGTGTGCTAAGGAGGGAGTGACAAGGTATGATAGGTAGTTCCAAGGAGTGCTAGAGTGCTAGGGCAACATGCCAAGATGTGCCAAGTCCTAGGATGTGCCAATTTGTGTTAGGGAGTGCCACGAGAACACAAGGGAGAACTAGTTCAAAATGCATGGAAATGAATGGATAAGAGTGTGTGATAGGGAGTGTCAGCAAGTTCCAATTATGTTAAAGAGGGAGTGACAAGGTTATATGCTAGGAAGTGCCAAGGCATGCTAGAGTGTCAGGGCATGTTAGGGAGTGGTAGGGTCTGTTAGGGAGTGACAAATCATGCCAAGGAATGAAGGGGATGATTATGTGTACCATGTAGTGCCAATGGATTGTTATACGTGCCAGATGTTATGGCATGTGAAGATGTAAACTATGCTGCTTAGTTGTTTTATGGGCACGGTTGGATGTGAGCCTTGACTTGGTAACTTGTTAAGTGGGATGAGTTAAGATTGGACATGAGAAGCCTAAGGTGAGTTATAGGCCATTAGGGGAACAAGGAATAGTCTAGTTGTAGTAAATGTAACTTGGTAAAGTTGTTGTAGTCAAGGCAGGACTTGGTTGGGTTCCTAAGTTTAAAAGAAAATAAGGGTAGTTATGAGGGCATGATAATTAAGGAGTTTCATGGCTTGCCAAGGAATGAAAAGGCGTGCTGACATATGCCAGATAGTGTCAATGCATGTCGAGGAGTGTTTGGGAGTGTCAGGGAATCACAAGGGAGAACTAGGTCAAAGTGCATGGAAAAGAATGAATAGGAGATTATGCCAAGGAGTGTTAGTGAATTCTAGGTGTCCCATGGGCGAAGTGTGTTAGGAGAATTTCATATGACTTGTAGGAGAAAAGCCTGCGATTATGATAAGAGGATGGAAAAATTAGTTTCATACAAAGGGAGACTTTGGTCTAGGCACAACACTATTTTTTCAATGACTTGGTTGGGTTCCCAAGTCACAAAAAAAGTAAGGCTATCTATGAGGGCATAAAAAATAGGGAGTGCCAAGGTGTGTAGGGAATTTCAGGAAGTGCTAACATATGTTAGAAAGTTCCAAGGAATGTTAGGAATGTGAAGACATGCCAAGTGCTAAGGCATGCCAAGGTGTGCTAGGTTCTAGGATGTGGCGCCAACACATGCTAGGGATTGTCGAGGAAACACAAGGGAGGACTCGTTTCAATTAATGAATGAATGTGCATGTGTGATAGAGAGTGTTAAAAAGGTGTAGGTGTGCTAATGAGGGAGTGACAATGTATGATAAGCAGTGCCAATAGACGATAGAGTGCTAGGAAATCTTGCTAAGATGTGACAAGTGCCATGGTGTGCCAAAGTGTGCCAAGGAGTGTTAGGGAAAGACAAGGGAGCACTAGGTCATAATGCATGGAAATGAAGGAATAAGAGTGTGTGGCATGGAGTGTCAGTGAGTTCCAAGTGTGTTAAGGAGTAGTTACAAGACATGCTTGGCAATGCTAAGGAATGCTAGAGTTCTAGGGTGACATGCGGCCAAGATGTGCCAACGCGTGCAAGGAAGTGTTAGCTGGGAGTGCCAGGGAAACACAAGGGAGCACTATGTAAAAATGAATGGAAATGAATAAATAAGAGTTTGTGATTAGAAGTTTCAGTGAGTTCCAGGTGTGCTAAGGACAAAGTGACAAGGTATGCTAGGAAGTCTTAAGGCATGCTAGAGGCAAAGGCGACATGCCAAGATGTCATAGGTTCTAGGGTGTAACAACACGTGTCAAGGAGTGATAAGGAGTGCTAGGGAAACACAAGGGAGCACTAGGTAAAAATGCATGGAAATGAATGAATAAGAGTTTGTAACCAAGAGTGTCAGTGATCTCTAGGTGTGCTAAGAAGAGAGTGATAAGGTATACTATGTAGTGCCAAGGAATGCTAGAGTGTTAGGGAAGTAGGCCAAGATGTGTCAGGTTCTAGGGTGAGCTAGGGAGTGTTAGGAGGTTTCAGGGAAACATAAGGAAGCACTAGGTCAAAATGCATGGAAATAAACGAATAAGAGTGTGTGAGAGGGAGTTTCGATGAGTTCTAGGTGTGTTAAGGAGGGAGTGACAAGGTTATATGCTAGGTTATGCCAAGGTATGCTAAACTACCAAGGCATGTCAAGAAGTGCCACAATGTGCTAGGGAGTGTCAAAGCATGCCAAGGAATGTAGGGGATGTTAACGCATGCCACATAGTGCCAAGGCATTCTAAGACATGCCAGGTGCTATAGCATGTCAAGATGAAAATTGTGTTTCTTAATTGTTTTAGACCACGGTTGGATGTGATGAGCCTGTCTTGGTAACTTGTTAAGTGGTATAACTTGAGAATGTACATGAGTACCCTAAGATGAGTTACAAGTAGTTCTTAGGTGAACAAGGCATATGTTGAATTTCCATGACACATGAGAATCCGGGTTTGGCCTTAGAATCTTTGATGCGAACACACTCAAGTGGCACAACACATCTTCTATACAGAACAAAATTTGCCATGAAATAAAAAGCAATGGATTGAATGCACAGAGTTTAGGGTGTGCCACATCTTCATATGTTAATGCTTATTATTGTGATATACAACAGCCATTTATATGTTTGGTGTAAGACTCCTCTGGAGATTTCTATCCAACAACAATATCTCTGTGGTAAAAGGTGTATTGTCAGAGATTGCTCCATCAAAAATAGAAACCAAAAGGGGTATCAATACCATAAACTATTACGAATATATCTTTCCAGCGGGTTGTCCACATAAATCAAACCACAAGAAATCTCCTATACAGACAAGCAGACAGACAATTGAACATTTTTTGATATCTAAATTCCCATAAATACAACATTTAAGTAATCTACAGGAAACTGATCCAACCATCCTTTGACATAGCATCCATTGTACCAGATAAATCCTTCACAATCGAAATTCAATAAACTAACAGATGATTATTCACAAACGGGGTGTTTATGATTTCAAGCAACCAACAAATTTACCAAACCCACCAAAATAGAGCATAGATTTCAATGCTATCAAACCCTAGGTCTCGGTCTTAGAGATTTAGGGCGTCTTCATATACATGGTTATCGCATCGCAAGTATCAATTTTGAATTTGTTTTTCTAACTAGCCAAAAAACAAAGAAAAGAGGTCAAAGATACAAGGGCAAGGGAAATATGGAAATCTTCCTATGGTGCATTGATGAATACATCAAATGATTGGGAGAGTCCAAAGGTTCAATCTTTATTACATTTGGTTTTTGTATCAACTGAAAAATTAAAAAATAAAAATAAAATAAAAAATAAAATAAATAAAATAAATAAAAATAATAATAATAATAATAATAATAATAATTTCCGTAAAAGTGTGCAAGGACCATATGATCGATCCTCTTACCTCCATTGAGAAGAGTTGCTGAGGTGCATTTCCGTGAAAGATTTGCAAAGAGCTTGCAATATTGTCACTCGTATCCTTCAAATACTTCACTCATTCTCCCCGCCTATTCAAACAGCAAATCAAAAAAAAATTGTGGATCAATTAGGAAGATCAATCGAACGAATCAGCCGATCTCCCCGGGCATACGTGAGAAATCTCCTTGGAACGTAATATCGCGACGTGCTTTGCTTTGTTGGCCTTATTTTGCGAAAAATGGTGGGAAAGAAGATGATCAATTGTAATCTTAAACTCTTCTTTTACTTTTTTTTACACTAATTCGTTTTCAAACTCTCCCATGTGCTCTGCTATGTTGGCCTTCTTTTGCGAAAAATGGTGGGAAAGCAGATGATAAATTGTAATCTCAAAATCTTATTTTACTTTTTTTTACACATATTTGTCTCAAACTCTCCCATCTTGCCTCCAAACATATAGAAACCCAAGTAAAATAACAACCTTATTTTGAACTTTTATTTATATCTGGTGGGCGGTATGGTGTCCAACTACGTTGAAATAGAATAGAGAATGAGTCTTCTTTCCTGGTCGCAATGTCCTCCGCTAGCTGAGTGTTTAACTTTGCCTTTTGGGATGCTACACATTTATTCAATTATATGGGATTTTTATATTTAGTAATAGTGACATTAATTAATTGACTTAAATCTCATTCTCATCCTTGAGCACTTAAATAAAAGTAAGATTAATGATAATTTGAGAAATGTGGACTCCATTGAAAATAGGTTATAATTTATTTTCTCTATATATCCGTAGCATTATTAATTTATATTATTAACTATAAATTTTATTTAGAGTGGATATATTTATCATATTATTTAAACAATAATATTTTGTGATTGTCTTTTTAATCATTTTTTTTAAATAAGTTTTTCTAGTTCAAAGACATGTAATGAGTTAATTTGAGTGGTTGAGTGTTGTAGATTACAAATGGGAGGTTGTGGTATTAAGTCCCTTGGATATCATCCTCATAGTTTAGATATTATTTTAGGAATGAGGAAAATTATCTGGTGAATTTTCTATACATTTATATAGAAAAAATTATTATTATAAAGAGAACACTCTATTGATATGAAATTTATATTTTATTTATTATACTCTTAAAGGATATTATAAAATAATGGTTCCAATGTTTTTTGAGAAAAGATGGAGCTTTGTTGCTTTCACACTTTTCTTCGACAACAAGTAAAGTTTGTGTACTCTCTTTCTTTTTCCCAAGGGTTTTCACTGTCTCGGTTGTTAGACAGTGGATCCTGCAACAATTAATTCTATCGCGCCGCAGTGTCAAATGGAATTTGAATTAATTCTAACCCACCATAGTTTCGAATGGAAGTTGATATTGTTAATTATGAGTTCAATCATGTCCAGAGGATGCATTCAAATCCTAGGATGAATTTACATGTTACAATTCATTGTCTTGACAAATCATCTCCAACCAAATCACAATGTGTTTCCAAAATGGATGGTGTTCCAAGGTAGATATTTAATCTGAGCATGAGTTGTCCAAGGTTGTTTTCATTTCGAGCAAAGATAGTAGTGCAAAAGAGCTAAGCTCTCATTCTAGCTTTGAGGTAGTAGTTATCCCTAAGTCTCATCCAAACTCCCTTTCATTTAACCCTTTTAAGCCTCTTTTGGTCCCCCATGGTTCGAGAGCTTTGCCTAAGCCAAAGTTCTATGTTAGAGTGAAACAAGATAAGTTTTAAATTGTCATTGGTAAGGATATCAAGTTTGAGGACATCCCAAACTTGTTAGAAACTACTTTGATAGGAAGATTTTATGGTAAGACAATACAAAAGGCATCTCTCGTGGCATGGGTTTTGGACAATTGGATGTCAGTCATGGGTTATATGTCGGTTTTCCATGGATTTTTTCACAGTTGGATATTCTTTCAATTTTGGTTGAGGGGGGGCTATAATAAGATCAAGGAGGCAGAATGGGATTGGGGGCCATCGGGCCTAGTCCTAGAAACATGGCTGGTGGATTGTGATCTTGCTCGCGAACATCTCTCAGTGCAACAACTTTGGGCTATATTATCGAGCCCTCCCCTTGTCTTCTAGACATAGGAGGCCCTTCACATTATTGGCAACAAGTTTAGTAGATTTATTTCTCTAGTTCAATTAACATGCATTGGGCCTCGATTCCAGTCAAAGTAGATATCAAAGATATTTTATTCAAGGCCATTGAATTGGTTTATGAGGAAAAAGTCTAGACCCATAACATTGATTATTGGAAAATATCATTTCATTATTTCAATTGTTACAAAGTTGAACATGTTCAGACTTAGTGATTAGAGTTGAAGGCACTTTTCTCCGACAACAAGTAAAGTTTGTGTACTCTCTTTCTTTTTCCCAAGGGTTTTCACTACCTTGGCTGTCAGACAGTGGGTCTTGTCAACAATTAATTACGTTCGTCCACAGCTTCAAATGGAAGTTGATATTGTTAATTATGAGCCCAATCATGTCCACAGGAGGCATTAAAATCCTAGTACAAATTTACAGGTGACACTTCATTGTCTTAATAGATCATCTCCAACCAAATCATGAGGTGTTTCCAAGATGGATGGTGTTCCAAGATAGATATTTAATTTGAGCATGAGTTGTCCAAGGTTGTTTTCGTTTTGAGCAAAAATAGTAGTTCAAAAGAGCTAAACTCTCATTCTAGTTTTTAGGTAGTAACTATCCCTAAGTCTCAGCCAAAATCCCTTTCATTTAAGTTGTTTAAGCCTCTTTTGGTCCCCCATGGTTCCATAGCTTTGTCTAAGCCAAAGCTCTATGTTAGAGTGAAACAAGATAAGTTTTCAATGGTCATTGGTACGGATATCAGGTAATGAATAAGCCTAAACAATCAAATTTGCCCAGCACTCTCAAGCCTAAGGTTAGACTAATGGAAGAATGTTTATCGAAAGGAGGATTATCTTTAGAACCACAAATCTCAAATGCAGCAGGTTGAAAATCTCACCTTCTTAACACACAACAAAAATCACAACAAAATATTAAAAGGGGAAAAGGAAAAGGAAAATGAAAGACCTTTCAAAGAGGTTGGGATAAAATAGGACTTGCACGAGGCAAGCCTACGATTGTAATAAGGGGTTGGGAAAAAGTAGTTTCAAATAAAGGGAGACTTTGGGCTATGCACAACACTATTTTTTCAATGACTTGGTTAGGTTCCCAAATCGCAAAAAAAGTAAGGCTATCTATAAGGGCATGATAACTAGGGAGTGCCAAGGTGTGCTAGGGAATGACAAGAAGTGCTAACACATGTGAGACAGTTCCAAGGCATGTTAGGCATGCCAATACATGCCAAGATGTGCTAGGTTCTAGGGTGTGGCGCCAACGCATGTTAGGGAGTGCTAGGGAAACACAAGGGAACACTAGTTTCAATTGTATGGAAATGAATGAATAAGAGTGGGTGATAGTGAGTGTTAGCGAGTTCCAAGTGTGCTAAGGAGGATCAACCCCACCAAATTTAAGCACACTAACCCAAGGATAAACCAAGGAACTAGTGACCCAATTTGCAACCAAATACAAAATCGATTTCAAAATACTCAACCTAGATGATTTCTAAGGAAATACATGTGTCAAATATTGAATTCAGCAAAACCCATTCCAAGAAAAAGAAACAACCTGGTTTAATTCTAAGGAAAATATGTGCTAGAGCTACAGATCTATATTTCTATCGACCCCCGGCATAAACCTTTGCCTAGTACTTGGTCTTACATGTATCTAAGGGATACAATATGGTAGTGTTAATGAGCCCTACTATGGATCCTAAAGTTGTGTTCATCAAGCATTCAAAATCAACCCCCATTGCATATAAATTCGACCGAATAAGATCTCTAATCTTCTTATATATATATATATATATATATTGTGGGGGTACAAAATCAGGTATTCAGAACCCAAAGTGCGAATACAAAAAATTGATGATTGATGCTAGAAGTCCAATAATAAGAAGTTGGGTTGCTTGCAACTGAGATTCCAAATCAATACAAAGAATCTCCCTAAGGGATTAGAACAGAGAAAAATCAGTTTGTTTAACTAATCCAATATATGGGAGTTTGATGCAAGTGATGACGTCGACCCTTGACTTACCCAGCTATCAGTTACGATGAAGTTCAAATTGTAGCCATTGTTGACGATTTTGACAGTGTGATACACAGTAGCATTGGATGTTTGGTGTCTCAATTAACCAAGCTGCGAAAAGTTCGATTGGATCCTTATGTTGGTCTAGATTGAAGTTAGAGTTTTTTAATGAAGTTAATTTTAAAATTGGGCAGGATTGTTTTATGTAACTACATGTAATGGTTCACAACGCTATTGAATGAGGTATTGTGCACTAGTCGAGTGGATTTGGAATTGGAATTCAACATTGTTATTAGATTTATTTTAAATTTGGATTAATCAAGTATTCAAGAATTTAGATAGATTAAATTTCTTTTTATTTTTAATAAGGAAAAAATTATTGATTTTCATTAATAAAAAGTAGAGATATACTTTGGTATTTCACTGTTAATGCTTTTTGCGTGCTATATATTAGATTTTCAAATAAAATGGTTAAATTTCTAAGTATTCTATTACTCTAAATTATAGTTCTTTTATTTATGAAAATTGTTTACGATATCAATTTTCACAAAAAAAGCTTAAAGTTTTTTGTGTTGACAAATATAACATATATGATTCAAACATGATAAAAACATATCATGATCTATGAAAATTTTCATGGATGGATGACAAATAAACGAGATGAAGGAAGAAATTTCAAGGGCATCCCTTTATAAGTTAAAACCCCATGAGTTGCATAAGGATTTTGTTGTAGCAGCTACAACCACCCTCCAAAATTTTGCCTTAGCCTGTTTTGGAGCCTCCCTACCAACCTTTCACAGCACCTTGTCTTGCTTCATCAAGTACTCAAGCTTCACTTTTTTCTTCGCACAAAGGCAGCCTATTGATCACAGTTTGATCCATTCCCCTCATAGGTTGTTCACCCGGACTTGGTCCGGCTATAGGCTGAGCAGCTTCTTCTAGAAAATTGCGCATTTCTAGAGGACAACTAGCCTTCCCTCCAAAAATTGCACAATCCTGTCTAGCAGCCTGCTGGGCTCCAGGATTGCGCAATCTTGCTAGTCAACACTCCCAATAGGAATTGTGCAAACAGGGCTGCTTAACCCAGAATTTGCGCAAATCTGGGCAACAGTCAGCTGCTCAGCCCAGAAATTGCGCAAACCTCCTGCGCAAAGAGCCCAGCTCTCAACCAAAAATGTGCATTTTTCCCAAGCAGTTGAGCAACTACATGCGTGAGAAGTCTGGTTGACCAGTTCCACTTGAGACCAACGAAACTTGACTTGCATGCATGCATGACATTTCTCTTCCCAGAATAGCAAGAGGCAACATGCAAAAGGCATCCCATGATTCAGGGAGCTATTTTTAGCAGCCAGGGGTTACATGCAAAGTTGTTTTAGAAACTTCCCTCCAATGTCACTTTTTCCTAGATTTGTGGCATGCACGTCATGAGACCAAACTTATTTATTCGACACATCAGAGCTCATTCATTCACATCGATCTTGGATCTATGACATCCCACAACACATCCAGGACTCTTCGACACTTACAGCTCATCTATTCACGGGTAAGTGGCCTCAACTTGTCTTTTTCAGCATTTATGTCGCTTTTTGTGTATTCGCTTGTGCAAGTGTTGTTTGCTTGATTTCTTTGAACACTTTCTGTTATTTACATGTATACTAGCTTGTCTTAGCTTTGTTTTAGTTTTCATTGCTATCTCACTACGGTCGCATGCATGAAACTGTTTTGCATGAACATTCGCCAAATCGACGAATCGCCTCACCCACATGCATGTTGATCGGTTTGCTGCATCTTTCATTCATGTTTTGCATGCATTGTCAATCACTTCTGATATCACTTAGTGTCACCATGCATTCACTATCTTATTTGCTTTCAATTGCCCGTCGGCGAGTCAGGCCAACCTTAGCCCAGACTTTGCCTTCATTGAGGTTGCATTGCATAATTTGGGGAAGGAAGGCTCTGCCTTCCTCTCCAGAAATGCACATTACTGCCCAGTACTAGCCTCCAGGACTATTTTGCGCATTTCTGGAGGACAATGACTGTTGGCCCAGCAAATTGTGCAATGCAGTCCATGGGCCTGTAGTCCTTTCCAGCTGGAATTGCGCAATCCCAACAGTGACCATCTAGTCTGGATTTCGCATTTCGCAGATCCAGCAGCTAGTGCTGCCTCCCAGGCATGCCAGACTACCTTTTGCGTAGTTCTAGCAGCCATTCACCCAGCCTCCCAGAAAAAATTGTGCAATCTTGCTCATCATTTTCTCAGGTATGTGCTATGTCATTCCCTGGAATTTGCTTTGCTTTCGTTGCCATATTTCTTGCCATACATGTTGCTTGTTTCCAGATCTTTCAGGTGTTTGTTTGTCTCAATGGCTTCCAAGAGAACAGGATCATATGACACTCATGGAATTGTAGTTGGAGAAACAGTTGAGCAGGTGTCCTCTAGTCCACCAATCTATGAAGATACGAAGCTATATCTAGACAAGGACATCAAACTGAAGTGGCAAGAGGTCATTGAAACTTCGCAGGAACTTTTGGGGAAGACCTCGAAGACTATAAGGTGTATGTGAACATTAACTGGTTCAACTTGTACCAGATTGCATGCAGATACCCCGTGTTCCCATGTGCGAACATGATACACTGAATCATCTCTCACACTGATCTCGAGACGATGAACTAGAGCAGTGTCAGAGGGATGAAGCTTGCAACCTTCTGGGTGTAACAACCCAAAATAGATATCTAATTAACTTATTAACATTAAATTTAAACTATGAAGTGTACTTACCTGGGCTTACCTGTGGTAGAAGTAGGCTTACCGCAACAGGGTTTTGGGGACGACTCTCCTCCCAATCATAGGCTCAATTGTGCAGGATTTTGCTACAATTGGCCATCCCCGAGCCCTCAATCAACGACTAATGCCAGTGCTCCTAAGTCTTAGTATACCATTCTCCCAAGAGAATGACAGATAGAATCTCGGAATGATGGATACCTCCCATCCTCCTCACCATCTATTAAATAGAACAAAACATTGGAAGGAGAACCACATGCACACACTCCATGTGTCTGCATGCAACTTTTTTTCTTGTTTTATTCTTTACTTTTCTTTTGATTTTTAGCTTTCTTGTTTTATTTCCTTCTTTTTGATAATTTTCTTCTTTTATTTCTATTTATTCTTATTTAGAGCTTAAATATGGTTATTACTATCTTTATTTTTATTTTTATTACTTATTTCTTTTTATATAATTTTTAATATCATTTATTATTTATTATTCTTATTATTTATTATCAAGTGATTTATTTATTATTATTTATTATTTTTTAATTATTACTTATTAATTATTATTATTTATTATTTATTATTTATTCATTATTTTTTATTAATAATTAGTTTTGTATTTAGTTGTTATTATTTATTATTTATTATTAAGGGAGGGATATTACACAGGGCACGAGATTACGATGAGATGTATCAGATGGCAGAGCCTGTGACTGTCATGAATCCTCCTTTAGCTTGCCCAACAATAGAGCTAACTCCAGAGACATTCTGAAGGATTGGGTAAAGGGGTCAACTCACTTCAGGATGACACCCAACCAGATCTACAAGATGAAGATACTAAGGAAGGCATACCAATACTTGGTCATATTTGCATGTCGATTGTGTGGCCAAGAAAGCACTGAAACGTTTCCACAGAGTTGGGTGATCGCACTGGACCAACTGGCTAGAGAAGGAAAACCATGTAACTATTCTGGCATACTACCTCATCAGCTGAAGGAGCAAGTCACGAAGGCTCGATAGTCACCCGAAGGTATGCATGCAGAGATTTACATGTCTGCCTACATCCTAGATGCAGTATGTGCCCGACATGAGTTCCTGGGCTTGGAGTGGGCATGGTCACTGGCGGAGACTGTTGTAAACACATATTTCAAATTGCTATTTGAATGCAGCTTCAAAGGAATAATCACATGGTTGTTTGACCATTTTGCCACCCTAGTGTAAAAGATGATATTCGAACAGAATCCACCCTGCATGTCAAAGGAACCAATTGAGGCATTGTTAGGCATTGCAGATTGGTATGCCTCATCGTCCGACACTTTCATCCGAATGTTCAGTGCGGAGAAGCCTCTGTGTGTTTTGCCCAAGTTTTCCTTGGACATACTTGTCATGCAGGAAGTAGCATATCACATCTCAGCAAGATTGACAGCTGGATTATAGTGGAAGAAGAAGGTACCTTGGTCCGCTCTTCCATTGCGGATTGGGTTATATGAGATCCGGAGTATCAAGCAAGAGGATGTTGAAGCAAAACAGATGAAGAAGTACCCATTTGACCTCCGAAGCTTCAATCCATATGACCCACATTTCATTGTGAAGGATCACTGCACGAGAGTTCAGTTCAACTGGATCCATGGGGCATTTGATTGGGTGGAGGAGGACTCATGGAGGTATTGCTACAATTCCTCCAGAACCAATGAACAGGTCGGCTTCACTGTGAGTGGTTAGCGAAGCAACATGAAGCAACATCACAGAGAGCACCAACAGTAGCAGCAGCAGCAGTAGCAACAATAGAGGCAGTGGAGCTAAGCATACCTATGTGTGACAAAGGGAAGGAAGATTGTTGATCGCATGGAGGAGGAGCAAAGTTGCAAGTTTCAAGTAGATCCACTTGTAGAACAAGTAGCTATGGCTATTTAGGCAAAGAGGCAACATTGCGACAAGCGAATTGTGCGTAGGAAGAGGGATAAGAAGAGAATGGAAGAAGTAGAGGAGTTACATGAGCTGAGGGAGTAACTTTGAAAAGAACAAGAGCTGCACAAATAGGAGAGGGAATCACAATAGCAGCAGATACAGCAGGGGGTGCAACATGTGCAAACAGATGAACCAGCTCCCGTACAAGTAGTTGATTCATCTGAACAACTGACATCAGGAAAACATGGTGAACCATCGCAGGAGCGAGACTTCGCTCATGAGATAAAACAAGCACTTCAACAATTGGATCCAGACATGGAGCAACAGGAGTTGGAACAGGACACCAACCTCATGCCTCACCACAAAGAGGTCGACTCACTCACTTCAATGTATCCAGATGATGAGTAAGTCTCGAATGACCAAGGAGGCATTGAGATCCTTGGTGGTCAACTAGAAGGAGAGATGCACAACATTACTTTTGACAAATCTCATCACAGAGTTTTGCAGTCTCACAAAGTACCAACTCCGGAGGATCAAGCATCTCCTGCGAAAGTTGAGGAGTGAGTGAACGTGACTGATGTGCACAAGCATCCAGTTGCCTTGATTGATGAAACCAAAGTGTATGTCGAAGCCACTAGCTCAAGTGTTCACTTTTTGATAGCTGAGAATGTGCGAATGGCGAAGGAACTATAGGTGGCCAAGCAAGGAGGAGACTTGGTGACAATGTCCGCCGGAGCTGAACTGAAGAAGGCAATATTTGATGAAGTAGTATCCGTTGACACAGTTATGCGAGCATTGTACTCCAAGTTTGGTTCCATGCACAAGGCAGTCGTCCATCTCAACAGATGGCAACAACGATGTGCTAGAAGAGCACGCATCTTAACGAACGTGCATGCTGCTGTTGATAACATGCTAACATGGATGATGAAGTACAAGGGAGCCTCGCTTCACTTGCCAAAGATGATAAGGGCTAATGCAATCGAGCTGCAAGCACGTATCCAAAGTCAGATCCGTAACTATGAGGACCTCCCGCAACTCATCACTAGCATACAGGCTTCCCATGCACGAGTATTCAAGAGCATGGATGTTGTGGTGCGCACACATGCGATCCCATCATTTGGGACTCTCACTTAGGCAAAGACCAAGAAGCAAGTCTAACTAGAGCTTGACTCGTAATTTGACTAGTTGATGCACATCGCCACCACCCTAGACTTTCCTATCAATGCAGACATTATGTGCAAGTATGTTGTTGGTCCGGCCACATTGAAGACAATGATGCGCATGATTTCAGAGGAGTTGGATAGAGAAGCATGAGCAGTCTACCTAGATGCTATGGAGGCAAGGTTTAGGTTTCAGACATATGTCACAGCGGAACACACAGACACTATCAAGGACTACAGATCTTGGCATCAATATGTTACTGTTGATCAAAATGAGGATGTCGAGCAGTTGGATTTCTATAGTTGTCTAAATCAGAGTGATGTCTAGTTTGGCTTGCTCAAACCATTTTTGTTCACATGGGTACATGTGCATTGTAATGTTAAGTCATGTCAAGTGTAAGTCAATTGTCAATAGTGGATGTAACAATCATAGACTAGGTGAAGAGTCATGAGGGTATTTGAATGGTCATAAAGGGGAATGTCAAGGGTCACCCCACCCTTTGCTATAAATAGTCCCTCATAACTCATTATATAGGATTTTGGTCAACCAATATTCTGATAAGACTATCTTGGAAAGAGCTTGGATAGTGTTGTAATGTGCCTTGGCTTCTCCACTACACGAAGCTAGTTCATCTCTTTGGAGGAGTAGGCGGATGTGGCTATAACGTTCCAGTGTTGGGGCTAGCAGGTTTAGATGGATGTATTGTACTTCTTTATATAATAAGAGCCAGCATGTTTTCATGCATATGTTATTGTAGTTGGATTGTTCTGGTTGCTGTAGTGATCTATGTTGTTTAACTTACGTAGTTTTGTATGAACTACTTTGTATGCAATTATATGAATCTTGTTGCAGATGTGTTGTTGGTTTAACCATCACTTTGGATTGTCGGTTGACCTACTTTCCAGCTTATGATACATCTTCACTTGTGTGTTCCCTTCCCAGCTGAGTATTGTTATAGGTTGCCAAGGGGCGCACTCATCCCAAACCATCTGTGTTAGAACCTCTCATGCACCTTCCTTGACTCATTGCAATGGTCACACCCTTGCTAATGACATAGTTATCTTACTTGCCTCTCTGTGACATCGCAATCAAGGCATTTCTTTACAACCCATTGTTGGGACTCCTACACCAAAAGGTCTGAGTTCTAATTTGGACTTCTTACCGGGGAGATCCCCTTGACATGTTGGTGGGTCCAGCAACATCAACAGATTCCTTTGTTGAAAACTTACTAGAAAATCCTCCTTGGCACACAGTTGCATCCCTTCTTTGATAGGAGATCTGCCACTTGATTCTACTCTCTATAAACATTATTAGAGGCCAGTCTTTGGAAGGTATTCATCAAAGATCTTATGCATTGCATCCAAAAAGTAAGGGAAGGTGGTCCAAATTTTGTTCTGAATTGTACCTAATCTAGGATCATCTTGGAATCTCCAAACACAGGTAAATCTTCAATTGCAAGCCAATTAGCACATAGAAGAGCCCCCAAGAGTATGATTAGCTCAACTCTATTATTTGACCCTGTGCCACTATACCAACTGAAATGGATGGTGTTGTCTGGCTTCAAAACCAAATGTGTCCCACTTCCACAAACCCCGTTGGTGGATGCTCCATAAAAAATAAAAATAAAAATAAAAATAAAAAATAAAGTATGACCATAGCTCCACGAGTCGAAAATGTCTTCTAGGTTGTTCTTGCTTCATTAGCCATATCTCCATAAAATATGCAAAGATCTTTAAATAGGCGTCTCTAGTATTTGGTTCTGTTTTTTCAAAAATCTTCTCATTCCTGCTTCTCCATATGCCCCAAAAAAATATATAAAGGCAAGGAACGATATGTCTTGAAACCTTCAAACCATTGATTGAGACATCTCTAAATTGAAACCATGCTCTATATTACATGTATTTTAAGTGTTTGAAGAACCCCACTCCATACTGAGATCGCAAAAGTACATGTTGGAAATAGATGTTCCATGTCTTCTAAATCTTCTTTTCATAAAGAGCATCTTCCAAGATCCTAAAAGCCCCTTTTATGGATATTATCCCAAGTTAAAATATTATTGTGGACCACCAACCACATAAAACATTTTAATTTGAGAGGTATATCCCATCTCCATGTGTTATGAAACCAAAAAAAATATCATTCAAGCCACGTCCATGAGAAATATGTTTATAAATCTCTTTAACCGAGATCTACTAATTATACATAACACCTTCCCATTTTAGCTTTTCTTTATTCTCAGTGAGTTTTAAACCTGTTAGACTTAATTGTGTTGTGAAATCTGCCCATTCCACAAGTAGATCCTCTGGAAATCCAAGTTCAAATGCATTAAGACAATAACTTGTAACATAAGAAGATCCTCAATCACAAGAGATTTAGTTCATAATGTAAAGCCTTTTCTTATGTAAATGCTCAAGGATGCGAATAGAAAGAGTATGTATTCCCTCCACTCCTTTGATATCATCTAGTCCTATTGCTATCCTATTCCCCCTTCCAACCTCCCATCTCAGATTTCGTAGTAGCCAATATTTGTTTCTCATCATGCTTCTCCATATATAAGATGCGACCTTCTTCTTTGGAGCCGCCTCTTTAATCCATTCCTTAAGCTGTCTATTTTTTAGATATTTCTCTTTAAAACCTATTACCAAATATCTTTGCCCTGGAAATTTTTCCATAATTTCTTGACAATTAAAGCCTTACTAAAACATTATGTGTCCTTTATACCCCACCCTCAATCATTCTCATGTCTAACAAGCACCTCTAAATAGACCAAAAGTATCTTATTTGTGGATTTAGGCCTAGCCCAAAGGCACCTAGCTATAATAGCATCAATTCTTTTGGTCTAAAGATACTGAGGTTTGAGCCCTATAATTGCAATGAAATCACCTCCTCCCCATTTGTCATGAAATGTTTTGAAGTTGTCAATTGTTTAGGGTTTTATCAAAGAGTGCAGGAAGTAAGTTACCATGAGCATTTCACAGGTATATTTTCCCTCACCTTAAAGGAAGACAAGATCACCATTGCAGGGACTGATTTCATGTTTTTAGTGGATGCCATCTCTCAAGCTACAGGCATACCAAACCATGGTGAAAATGGGTTCAAAGGCATGAACCTAGACCTAGAAGAGAACAAACCCTACTTGAAATCACAATACAAAGGAGCTCACTCACATGTTTTCCCATTCAGATACTTGTTGGAGAGATATGCACCATTGATGAAGGTTGTCATGAAGTTCCTCACATGTGGGAGGATTTTCTAGGCTATATCAATACCACATAAGACTACTCATGCACTTTACAGCTCCCAAGTCCCTAATTTTGTCCAACTACTTGTATACGAGCCTAACCAAAATGTCTGAAAGGGTGCAATTGAAAGGAAAAATGCATTATCCCAACCTCTTTCATCATAGCCTGATAAAGGTTATAGTACTCCATCAGTGTTGAAAGAGAAGAACATGACATGGGACACCTTCATTGAGGCAGCCTTGAAAACGCAAATAACCACTTCACCAAGCCAACACCAAACCATGTCAGTACAACCCATGGAGGTGGGGTCATCAAGCAAACATGATGAGCCTAAATTTTCCAAAACCCACTTGAGCCTATCTATCTAGCCTAAAATCCTTTACATTCTAGTCATCTCTTGGTTGTGATTTTATAGAAAGAGCCCTCTCTGGTTTGGTAGGGCTAGCTACCAAACTAAAACCTTGGTATGTGGTTACCTTCGTCGATCTCCTCGTCAGCTTGGGACATCGTGGAGGATAATAGAGGGCATGACAACTAGGGAGTGCCAAGGTGTTCTAGTGAATGTAAGGTTCCCAAGTCATGGAAAAATGTAATTCTAGTTGTGAGGTCATCACTGGAAAGGTGTGTTAGGGAATGTTAAGGCATGTTAACATGTGTCAGATAGTATGAAGACATGTCAAACAAATTTGATGTGCCAAGTGCTAAGGCATGCCAAGATGTACAAGGGTGTGACAATGCATGTCAGGGAATGTCGAGGCAACAAAAGGGAGGAACAAGTTAAACTACAAGGAAATGAGCACATAATAGGGTTAATAGGTCATCAATTTACCTTTTCCATGAGGGGCATGCTAGGCACACCAACACTAGGTGCCAAGTGCCAAGTGTCAATGCATTCTAAGTGCCAAATCTTCCTCCGTTTCTTCTCATCTAGTTTCCAATAATCGATCTCAAATAACTTTAATATTAAACCATGCCAAAGCATACCAAGTCATTTCAATGCATGCCAAACATGCTTATAAGACTTGCCAAGTGCCAACATGTGCGAAGTGCCAATGTGCGTTAGGGAGCGTGATGCATGCTATGAAGTGGCAAAGCATATCGAAGAGTGGTAAGGCATGCTAGAGAGTGCCAATGCATGATGAGGAGTGTTAGGGAGTACTAGGAAAACACAAGGAAGCACTAGGTCAAAATGAATGGAAGTGAATGAATATGAGGGTGTGTCTGGGAGTTTCAATGAGTGCTAGTTGTCATGCCAAGGAGGGAGTGACAAGGTATGCTAAGGACGGGTAAGGCATGCCAGGGAATATCAGGGAATGTCAAGAAGTGCTAGAGTGTGCTAACATGTGCCAAATAGTGTCGAGGCATGCCAGGTGCTAAGACATGCTAGGATGTGAAAGGTACCAGAGTATGCCAATATGTGTCAAGGAGTTTCAAGGAAACAAAAGGGATAACCAAGCTAAAATGCAAGGAAATGAACACATAAGAGGTTTAATAAGTCGAGACTTTATATTTTTCAAAAGGAGCATGTTAGGCACACTAATAATATGTTCCAATACATGCCAAGTGCCAATGTGTGCCAAGTGTTTATGTTTGTCAATGCAATATTATGCCAAGGTGTTCCAGGGAATGCTAGGGACTACGGGGCATGCCAACATGTGCTTGGGCGTCCTACTCATGGCAAGATGTTCTAGGTACAAAGATGTTCTAAGACATGCAAGGTGCCAAGGAATGTTAGTGTACTGTTCCAAACCATGTTAAGGTGTGCCATGAGTATTGAGGAGTGCTAGGTCTCTCTCATTGAAAGAATTGACAAAACTTGATTATGTATTAAATAATATAGTTCCTACACACACTAGTGGAATTTTATTTAAAGGAAATTTGCTTGATAATAAACCTAATAGAGATGATCATGTGTTGACTCATAGGAAAACTATATTCTTATGACTTAAGGGAAATGATACACACTAATTACTTCTTAACAAATGGACTAGCTATTATAACCACTATGACCTTGGACACATAATGAAAAAGACTCCACAACAATGGTCTTAAATTGTTATATTTTGACAAAAAATATAGTAACAGGTACATAACATCATCAAAAACTCATTAAAATGATCAATGATGATGAACATTTTTTGACTGACACCAAAAGTAACCAAAAAGAGAATTGGTGAGGGTCAATAAAAGATCGTCACTAGAAGAGTCACAAAAGAGAGAATTAGTGATGGGCCTTTAACGATCCTCACCAAAAGTGTCACCAAAGAGAGAATTAGCGACGGGCCTTTAACGACCCTCACCAAACGTGTCATTGAAAATGGGTTTGGTGACAAGCCTTAAAGGACCATCACTATATACACTTACAACAATGATATTTTAAAGACCGTCACCATATGCAACATTGGTGACGGACCTTATAAGTCCGTCACAGGCATGAAGCGCCATCAAAAAATGATTGGAATGATCAATGATGACGAAGATTCATTGACCGCCACCAAAAGTAACCAAAAATATCATTAGTGGGGGTCAATAAAAGATCGTCACTAGAAGTGTCACCAAAGAGAGAATTAGTGATGGACCTTTAATGACCTTCACCAAAAGTGTCACCAAAGAGAGAATTAGTGACGGACCTTTAACAACCCACACCAAAAGTGTCATTGAAAATGGCTTTGGTGACAAACCTTAAAGTACCATCACTATATACACTTACAACAACGCTTTTTTAAAGACCGTCACCATATATGACATTGGTGACGGACCTTAAAGGTCCCTCACAGGCATGATCCTCACCAATGACTTTTTTTCTTGTAGTGTAATTTTCATGCAACTTTGTCATCAAATGGCTCATCTATCATCTTCAAGGAGCCAAACTTCCTCATAGTTGCTAGCACATGCCATCTTCCTTTCATAATAGAGTTCTACCTCATATTCTTCAATAAGTCATATCAACTTTCCAAAATATCAATTCTGCCTCCATGCTCTTCCAGGCCATCAATAATGTTGTCTACACAATCCATGTGTTTCTTGATCAAACCAAACAGTTGTAGGTACATCAATATCATCCAACAAATTATCTCAACTGTTGTCTTTTTCCAGTGTCTGCATATACTTCTGCAAAATGTCTTTCAGGGAGCCAAACGATATCTTGCCATTATCAGAGTTTCCAAATCACAATAGCCTCTAGTCAAGTTGTGAGATTCTTCATGTCAAATTCTACTACGTGCTCCCTTTGAGGTCAATAATCATATTCTAACAATAATCATAGTTTTAGTTCCTTCCAAATAGGGTGGCTTCTTGGTGAATAATGAAGTCTCATGGTTGTTATACATACTTGTCACAATTGTTATGATAACACTTCAAAATCCATCATGGTCATACTTTGTAGTTGTACATCATAGGTATGGTGACATTTTGTCATACCTCTATATAACTGTCATCAAGAGTCTTGTCGAGTCGATCACTGTCATATAGATCTAGGTCACTGATACGGAGTTACTGTTGTGTCATCTAGGTCATTGTCATATGAAGGTTCCTACCATGCCATATCGAAGGTCACTGCTATACATATATTACATTGTCATAACTGTCATCAAGAGTAGGGTTGTTACTGTCATCATAATTATTGTTGTTGAAAGTTACTTTGCCATAGAATATTATCGCAACCCTATTGTTATAAGTGTCACTTTTTAGCATATATAATTGCCATAGGTCACTGACACGTCGTTATATAAATCATTGTCTCACTGCTATCATTGTATTTGCAGCATAGGAATCACTGAAAGCAGTCCGAAGAGATATAGAATGCAAGTCATAGAGAAATGTATGCAAACCATAGTGAAGAAAATGCAATCCATGTAAAATGAACTATAGAGAAACCAAGTAACAAATGCGAGCCATTGAGGGAAAATGTATCACAAATGCGAGTCACAAAATTGTACGAGCCATAGTGAATTGTTAGCCATATAGAAACAAAGTGAATCGTAAGAATGTGAGCCATATCATAAATGTGATCTTTTGTAGTTCAAATGCAAGCCATTAAATAATATGAGCCTCAACAATAAAGTGATCCACCAAGATATGATCACAAAACAAAAGGTATCCATAGAGATATGATATGATTCATAAACCAAAAGTGAGCCATAGAAACATTAATGAGAGCCTCAGAGGAATGCAAGCCTAAGAGTAACGTATGAGTCATTATAATGTAATCCATAGTGTAAACCATTGTAAGTGATACCATTGTAATATGATGTGCATAGTACATGTGTACAATGATGCCATTGTAAAAGTAGTGATGTTGATACACAAAATAATGTGTTGCAACATAGTGTAGAGCAAGATCCATAATGCAGAGCGAACCTCCACACACACACACATATATAGTGAGCCTTAGTAGTATTGTGAACCAAGTGAGTCACTATAGATGATGTGAGTCAATATAGAAGGATGCTATTGTAATTATGTGTGAGTTATGGTAGAACAAAACCGAATCACTGAAGAAGAATAGTGAGCCATACCACAATCATACGTACTAATAATGCAAGTCATATCGTAAGTTCCTTTTAATTGGAAGTTGTAGACCTTGAATCTCAAACATGATAATTGCTACAACGATGATGAGTCTTCTTCAAGAGTGCCAACAAAATGTGATCTTCAAATTGCCATTTGCGAACCTTAGCTCTGATACCATGTTGAGAAATTAGTGTGCTTATGTATTAGAGTTGATTTCTCTGTCACGGTAATTACTTTTGAATTTGTTGGCTTCTTTATTAATATTATTATGTTCTCTTCTTTCATCAAGTAATTACCAAAATATAAAAACATGAAGATCACAAGAAACAAAGAATACAAGATGTAGGATCTCCATGCCAGGGCCAAAACCCCACGAGAGAGAAAACCCATAAAAACTCCTCTTCGTATAGAATCAGATCAAAGTGAGATATCCAAGACGCAATACCAAGTCAAGCCCTCCTTCGATTTTCTTCGAGCCTTAAGTTCATCAACAAATCTAGCAGCAATAGCAACCTTCAATCAACAAAATCTTGTTCTAATAGAGTTTTTACAAGTGCGAGTTCAAGAAATATTTTCCCTTTTCTCATGCAACGCTGAGAGAGATCAATTTTCGACCTTCTTCTTTTTTCTTCTAGACTTCATGTCTTTATTCGCTCAACTATAGAAGATCAGATGATGTCCTGCAAAACTTCTTATCTCTAAACGAGTTTGATTTGCTCTTCATTTATATTTAATCAAAGGGGTTGAATATATGCCTCTTCCTGGGCAAGGTCGACTTGGCTCCTAGAGGTGATTTTGACCCAAATTTTATTTTGAAAATTCTTTTCCCTTTTTCTTTACATGATCTAGATTGGATCATTATATTGTTTGTCATCCATCTCGGTACACTTGGAGTGGAAAAATTTGAGGAATCATCTCATGGGGTCGTTTTTACCAGCAGGACCCAGTCTGGTGAAACAGGGTCTGAAACCTTCTAGGAGCATTAAAAACTTTGTTGCTTTAGCACAACAATTTTTCATGTTTCTCTACACACAAAGATCTTTCAAACGATGCAAAAAGCACATCAATCAAAGTTCGTATGAAAAAGTTATGCCACTTAGAAATTGGCATTCATGTTTTCACACCTATAATTCAAGAGGATGCCATCTCAACCCCCATTATTCATGGAAAATGGGCCAGCCACATGGTTGTGGTGTAAAATACTCTACAAGAGTCTATATTGTAACTCTAATTGAGAGTTGATATAATCAAACTTAACCACTAGTAGGCTATTAAGTTGTGTTATAACTGGGCCACTAAAAGGAAGAGAGGTTTCATTATTTCAAGAGCATTTTGTTCGATAGATGAGCAAAGATAGCCAAGAGGGATAGGAGGTAGAGCACACAGGGAGGATTTTTGCACTGTAGCAGCCCACGAGCCATAGGCCTTACTTCTTTGTACTTGGATCCTTATTTTCCAGACAAATAAAGAGAGTGAAGCAGGCTCACCTACCAGCTGGGTGTTTTCCCGAAAGGATTTCCCAGAGCATATTCTATGTCTTATATGTGTGTTTGAGCTTATTTTGTCGTTCTTTACTATTTTTCATAATTTACATTCGCATGCATATACTACTTATAGTTAAATTTACAGATCTATAGGTTTAAATATATTGTAACAGTGTAGAAATCCAAAATTTTAATATATTATAATCAAATATGTTGTGATGAACTATCCAGTGGAATGTCCACAGCAATTTATGGATCATATTGGTATCAAAGCAAGTTTCTTTTGGTATTTTGTGGAGTTTGCAGGGGATCTAGGTTGGCAGAATCAAAAATCGTAAAACCCTAATCATGACTGATGAATCCGTAAATGACCTTCGTGATCCTGCAAAGGTGCGGTTTTCACGGCTAGAACAACAAGTCGCAAACATAAATCGCAATGTAAACTTCATCATGGCAGCCCTGAGCAATAAGCTTGGGAAATTTGGAGAAGATGGGGCTTCAAATGCAGAGGACAAATCAGAAAAGGGATCGAGAGATCGGGAAGACAAGAAGAACCAACTGAAGAAAGAACATGGAAAAGATCAACCCAGTTCAAGTGTCATGAATCAATCCCTGTTTAAAATGGAAGCAAAATTCGATATCAAGTCGTACCACGGCAAGATTGACGCTTTGAAGTTGAACCATTGGTTGCAGCAACTGGAATTTTATTTCAACATCCATCAAATCGAGGGCCATGCACTAACTCAGTGGAAGAGCCACACAGAAACCCTAAGGTTGGAGGGAGAACTTCCAATCACTAAGCGGGAGGATTCCAAAACCCTCATTAAGTCAGTTTTATCCCATTGGGGACATGGAGGACTAGTGGACCTAGTGGCATTACTTCAGGGAAAAGTTGGGGCAAAGCGTGCAGTACACCATGAAATTGAGAAAGATGGCTATAATGTTGGGTATCTCTCCAAAGAACCCAGATGTACTCCTCAAGTATTTGGGGAGGGCTACACTGCCATCTGCATGAGCAAGTGATGTTATTCAAGCCTAAATCAATGGACGAGGCTTGTGTACAGGCACAATAGCTGGAGAACATAGGTCTAAAGAGAGCGCAATCAAGTGGATCAAAGAAGAAGGAGCAATAGGATGCTTCTAAGGAGGGAAAGAAGAAGCAAAAAGGAGGAAAAGATAAGAAGACGACAACCACAACACACCAATGCAAAGATCCCAGCAACCATTGCAATATTGATGGCTATACAGAGGAGAAGTGATAGAAGTTGTATCTAGAGCTAAACTTGAAGAACAATAAGAAAGATAATAAGAAGAAGAATTGCATGGCCATTGATTCGAGTAACCAAGTTAAAAGCAACTCAAACGTGGATGAGAAGATCGTTTGTACATTAATGAAAAATGAGGTGAATTTGAGTAGCTTTCAGCAACAAAAAGAAAAAGATATGACCAAACGCTTCCATATAAAGATATAGGTCAAGAAGACAAAGAGTGATGCTCTATTTGACTCAAGATCGCAGGTGAATCTCATTGCAGCAGAGCTGGTCAAGAAGTTGGGGCTAGAAGTTGATGATCATCCAAATTCATATCCACTACGATGGGTAAATAAGGATGCAGAGCTAAAGGTAACTAGACAATGCAAAATTAGATTTGCTATCAGTGTTGATTTTATTAATGAAGTAGATCTAGATGTGATTCCCCTTGATGTATGTGAAGTCATGTTTGGGAGTCCATACATGTACATGTATGATGTAATATCCATGAGGAGATCCAACCAGTATCGACTCGTTAAGGATGGAAGATCGTTCATTATCAACGTGCACAAAGGAAAGTCGAAAATCTCACTAATAAGTTCCAACCAAGCTAAGAAATTGATCAGTTCCAACAAGAATTATGTTTTATAGTTTTTAAGAGAACGTCAGTCCAAAGAGGAGTCAATAAGAGGCAAGGCATCCCTGGAGGGGTGTACTAAGAAGCAAAAACAACAATTGGAGGAGTTGTTACAGGCATACAGGGATGTGTTTCGAGAGCCTAAAGGGTTACCACCTAAGAGAAAAGTGGATCACAAGATCTAGCAATTTTTGGACTCCCCATTGCCAAATATTGGATTGTATAGGTAGTCTGTTATAGAAGAAAGCGAGGTGAAGAAACAATTGCAGCAGCTGCTGGAACAAGGTGTCATTTGACCAAGTGCATCACCATGAGGTTCACTCATTATCATTATACCAAAGAAGGATGGGACTTGGCATGTGTGTATAGATTATAGGGTGTTGAACAAAAACACACTCAAGAACAGATACCCTTTTCCCAGAACAAATGATTTGTTGGATCAGTTCCAACGAGCAAAATACTTCACCAAGTTGGACTTGCAGTCTAGATATCACCAAGTTGAAGGCAATCTTCCAAATATGGTGCAAGTTGTGAAGAAGTGGAAGCACTATGTGGTAGGAAATGAAACAATAATTGACATAGATCACCAACTGTTATAGCACTTGTAGGCCCATAGTAAGCTACAATAGACCAGGCATTACAAGTGGATGGGGTTTTTACAATAGTTTCATTTGGTGATCAAGTATAAGAAGGGAAATACAAACAAGTTGGCCAACATGCTTTCATGGCCACCCACATCGAAGATTATAGCTTTGGGACTCTTATGCACATGGAGACTTTCACCCATGATGCATACAAAGAGGCATATTCAAAGGATGAGTACTTCAAGGAGGTGTATTAGCAATTGTAGAGAGTCATGTGCACGATTGTGATAACACTGTTGACTACCATCTCCATGATGGGTTACTCTACATGTTGGATAAGTTATGTGTGCGTAAAGGTGAGTGATTGTAGCTGATTAGAGAGGCTCGCACCTCCAAGATTGCAGGGCACTTTGCTATAGGGAAGACCATGGATAACTTGCAGAGGTATGTGTATTGTCCCAAGATGGAAGAGCAGGTAGCTAGGTTCATAAGAGGATGGATGCTTTGTTGTACCAGCAAGCCTAACAACAGGAAACAAGGTCTATATCATCCCTTTCCTGTACCTACTCGTCTTTGGGAAAACATTTCCATGGACTTTGTAGGAGGTTTACCAACAACTAGTAAGGGACATGACTACATGTTCGTGGTAGTTGACAGGTTTAGCAAGATGTGGGTTATGATGCCCTGTGAAAAGACCATCAGTGGGCAAGAAGCAACAAACATGTTCTTTGGACAGGTCTGGGTGCACTTTGGGATACCAAGGAGCATCATTTCAGATAGGGATACAAGATTTCTCAGTGCATTCTGGACTACATTGTGGGAGAATATGGACATGAAGTTAAAGAGATCTACAACATTCCATCCATAGACAAATTGGTAGACAGAAGTAATCAACAAGAATTTGGTGCAGCTTCTGAAGGGATACAACCAAAAGCATCCTAAGACTTGGGATGAAAAGCTGGTATATATACAACATTCTTATAACAGAGCAGTCCACACTTCTATAGGAAAGTCCCCATTTAAGACTTGTTTTGGATATTTGCCATGTTCACCTTTCAATATTGCATATGGGCAACAGGGAGGAGTGAGGGAAGATCTTATAGGAGATGCTTTGAGGGCTGAAAATTTTATAGAGAATATCAAGCAAATTCATCTACAGGGACAAGAAACACTATGCAAGCGAAGTATAAGGTCATGCATGATCAACACAGAATAGAGAAATCATTCAAGGTGGGAGACAAAGTATGGTTACAGTTGAACAAGGCGAGGCTGCAGAGCCTTGGTAAGAAAATCAAGGCTCTGAGGTATGGTCCCTTTGAAATATTGGAAAATATGGGTGATAATGCCTATCGACTCAAGTTTCCACCATATATGTGCATTTACTCAGTTGTGAATGTATAGAATTTGAAACTCTATGAGCCTTCTATGCTAGATGAAGAAGAGGAACATGTCCTCCTTTCTATGGAGGATTTGGCACCAAATTCTGAGGCAGAGTTGACAAAAGATACAATTTTGCAGAAGAGGTCTAGAACTACAAGACAGGGGCAACACGACCTTTGGCAAATTGGGTTGAAGGGATAGCTTCTAGGAAAAGCTAAATGGTACACCAAAGAGAAGGTGGAAGAAAGATTTATTCACCTCATTCAATAGAATATTTTAGGGACCAAAAGCCTCCCAAAATGGGGAGGTATGATTAAGATTGGATCATTATATTATTTGTCATCCATCTCGATGCATTTGGAGTGGAAAAAGTGGAGGAATCATCTCATGAGACCATTTTTATCGGTGGGATCCAATTTGGCGAGACAGGGTCTGAAACCTTCTAGGAGTGTTTTGAGGTATCAAACGATGTTCTTGGGGGTAAAACTTTACCGCTCTAGAATAATACATTTTCATGTTGTTCTACACATAAATTTTTCCAACGGCGCAAGAAGCGCATCAATTGGAGTTCGTATGTAAAAGTTATGCCACTCAGAAGTTGACCTTCCTGTTTTCACATCTATAATTTAGGAGCATGTCATGTCAACCCCCATTAGTCATGGAAAAGAGGCTAGCCACATGATTGTGATGGAAAAGACTCTAGAAGAGTCTATATTGCAACTTTAGTTGAGAGTTGATGTAGTCAAACTTAACCACTAGTAGGCTATTGAGTTGTGTTATAACAGGGCCACTAGAAGGAAGAGGCATTCCATTCTTTCGAGAGCATTTTGTTCGATAGTTGAGCAAAGATAGCCAAGAGGGATATGAGGTAGAGCACACAGGGAGGATTTGTGCACTATATCAACCCACAAGCCACAAGCCTTACTTCTTTGTACCTACAACCTTATTTTTCAGACAGAGAAAGAGAGCGAAGTGGCCTCACCTTCCAGCTAGGTTTTCTCCTGAAAGGGTTTCCTAGAGCATATTTTGTGTCTTATGTGTGTATGTGAGCTTATTTTGTCATTCTCTACTTTTCTGCATAATTTACATTCTCATGCATACATTAATTAGAGTTAAATTTACAAATCTAGAGATTTAAATAAATTGTAATAGTGTAGAAATCCATATTTTAATATATTATAATTAGATTTGTTGTGACGAATTGTCTAGTGGAATATCCACTGCAGTTTACGAATCATTACAAGAAATCGAAATAGGACTTTGACTCACTAAATCCTAGAAGCATGAAGGACATGCTTTACTAATGAAATAATAATAAAATTCTTTCTTTTTTCTTTTTACATAAAATGCATAGCAATACAAGTACAATGATAATTATGAAGACCAAACCTAGTTGCACTTTTCAACAAATTATGCTTCATATCTTCAACTAGTAAAACATTTTTTGCCATCGCATATTTTCTTCCAAGGCTAACTATGTCTTTCCCTATAATTTTGGCAAAGTTACCATTCCAAAAGTGACATTTTCTTTTTCTTTCTTCAATGTTACACATCTGTTTTTGTCTCCAGACATATGCTTTGAGCATCCACTATCAATATATTATTGACTTCTTCTGCTTTGGGCTTGTAGAGCAACCCCACATTCCTCAACCTTCAAATCTTCCTGCTTCTTTTTCCAAGTTCTCGATTGTTAACCTATATGATGGATGAGAACCTGCCTTGTTTCCCTTGAAGGAACTATCAAATTGTTTATACAATTTCTCGTTATCTGTCCAAAATTGTTGCATTTATAACATTCAATTTCATAACTAAGAGCACCAAAACTATTATAATTTCTATTGAAAGCCTCACAAGGTTTTTTACCATAACTTCCTTCATAATAGTTCTTGGGATTTTCAAAGCTATTTCTTATATTTCAACCCCTTGCATAGGCGCTATAGTTTATAGCCTTATGCCCAAAGTTATTCAAGAATAAGCCATGATCTTCTTGAATCTTCTTCATTGCTAGTTGTTGCACATCCTCCTTTAGTGGCTTGTGTTCTTCCTTCTTGATAGGACTCTTGAGCACATCAACATAGTTTCCTTGCTTTGCTTCATTTCTTGTCATCATAGAGCTTGGACTTTTATTAATAATATTTTGCTTATATCCTAGTTCATGGCTATCATTGAATGGTTTTTGCTTGCTCATGATTTCATCTAATATTTTGGTATTATTGTCAAAGTTCTACTCAATATCCTTTTTCCATGGTTCCTTGAGGAGACCATCTCGACTTCTAGATTCTTGGTTATACTCTCCTTCTCTTCTAGTTGTCTCGTGAGCGTTTCTCAATCACTCTGGCTTCTTCTAATTGTACTTTCAAATTGATGATAGTCTTCTTGGTCTCTTCAGAGTTTCTGCTGGGACTTTGTAAAAATTATTTTAGTTTCTTTACCTCTTCCTTGAGTATGGTATTTTTCTTCCTTATTGTTCTAAGATCACTTAAGGCACCAATCAATTCTACCTAAAGATCCACTTGTCCTTCTTATTTTTCATGATTTACTTCATAGTTTTTTGAAGTGTCATTCTGAGTATGTAATGTCATGAAGAGTACTCTATTGGAATATGGTCACTATAATCATCTTCATCAGATGAGCTACTATCTTCTCTTGAATAGAGACTTTTCTACTTGAAGAATTTTCCCTCCTTTCCTTTTTTTCTTTTCTGATATTTATTTTCTTTCTTATTACTTTCTTCTTCATCACTACACAACCCCTTTGAAAAATGGAATTTAGAAGCATAATGGCCAACTCTACCACATTCAAAACATTTTAAAGGAAGCTTACCTTTATATTTGTTAGTTCCTATTTTCAACTTTCTCATAAAGTCAACTTCTTCTTCATCGTCCAAATCATCACTGTAGCTAGAGCTTATTTTACCCTTTTGTTTGTTCTTGTCTTCTTGGAGACCTTGAAAGTTGCTTCCCTTTTAAGTGGATTCCCTGTTCTATCCTCATTTCATACGCTGTAAATTTCCATGTAACTCATCCATACTCGATGTAGCTAGATCTTGTCTTTCTTCTAAAGGTGAGATTTTAGAATCAAATCTCATTGGGAGAGATCTTAGTATCTTTTGAACAATGAATGTGATCTTTTATCCAATCCTCTCATACTATTCACGATCTTATCAACCTAGAGAAAGTAAGTTGAATTATCTTCATATCTCTTCATCTTCAAGTGTTCAAATTGTCCTCTATAAGTTTGAATCTTCACTCCTTTGACCTTTTCATCTCCTTCATACACATTCTTGAGCTTGTTCCAGATTTCTTTTGCTAATTCACAATGCATAACCTTGACAAATTATGATCCTATCAACCCTCCTAGAATGACCTACATAGCTTTTGAATTACTTTCATAGAGTCTTCTTCCAACTGGATTTGTTGGAATAGAGGTTGGTACACCTTTTATTCATTTAGAACAACTTGCCACACATCAACTCCTTGTGTTTGTAATAAAAATCTCATCCTTATGCTCCAAAAGTCATAATTTTGTCCATTAAACAATGATAGACCATGTTTGTTGTATTTTTCTTGCTTGTCCACGAGTCTTACTAAAATATGTCTTCCAAACTATTTTTGAAGGAACCCACTCTAATATCAATTGTTGGAATATTCAACAATACTAGGGTGGAGAAGGGGGGATGGGTGTTAATTAGTGTTAACGATTTTAACTTCCAAAGATTGTAATTGCGTCCATTGATATAAAGCAAAGGACATAAATATACAAAGCACAGAGATTTTTATGTGGAAGTCCAAAGCATGAGACAACCACGAAATGATTTTCTTAATATATAAAGAGTACATTCAAATTTATCAGCACCAACTCAAAGGAAGCACCAACTCCTTAATTTATCAAAGCTTGTACAAGAGTCAATACTAGTCAAAGAAGGTATGCCCTCCTAGTAGTTGTTCCTTGTCCTTCACATAAGCACTTAGTTTCCTAAACACAACCTTCTTAGCAACATAACTTCCGTTAACAAATGATCCTCAGTGAACTTGGCCTCCTTATCAGCAAAACATGACCTCACAAGCCCCAAACCAGCACTAAAACTTGAACTTTAATGCACCTAAACCTGTCCCTCAAGCAATAAAAACTCGCCTTTGAGAACTCTACCTCCTCCACAGGGTCCAACCTCCTCAACAAAGAACTATGTTAGATCTCTAAAAACAAACTTGAAACTCACCTTCAAACACACCAAGTTTTAGCCCTCAAAATAGGCCTAGGCTTCAATCTTCTTTGTACTAGAACTTTGGTCCCGAAATTCGGCCTCAACAGGGACAAATCACTTCTCTCAAGACAATCCTAAAACGCAGTCTTTCACAATGGAATTTGGCCCTCTACACAAATCTAAAATTCAACCTTCAAACATGACATAACTCAGCGCTCGAGAATAGGTCTGCAATCTTCCTTTTAACCAGGGCCAAAAACCTTCAAAAAGTGTTACAAAAATCCTTCCAAAATAAGCCAAAAAATCTTTCCAAAATAAACCAGAAGCCCTTCAAAATGTTCCAAAAATCTTTCCCTAGAAAGCCTAACAATGTAAACTTTGAAACGGGTACTGTACCGACTACCCATTTTTTGAGGTAGCAAAAAATCATCCGATTTTGAGAAGTGTGATTCAAAATACACATTTTTTGAGCATATTTTTGACACTTTAAATTTTCTTATGTGTCAAATATGAACATTTTTTTTAAATGTTAGTGATTTTCATGTTAATTTTGAAAAATGTTGATGCAACATCAACCCTTTCTTTAGAGAGTTTATTTTTTACACTTAAATTTTCTAATGTATTAAGTGTGGATAATTTTTTTTAACTGTTGGTGATTTTCATGCGGATTTTGAAATACATCAACAATAATGTTTTTAAGGCATATTTTTGACACTTCAAATTTTGTTATATACAAATTTTTTTTAAATGCTAAATATTTAACCTAATTTTTTTTTAAATGTTAAATATTTAACCATTTTTCTAGTTGTTTTATTCGTCTTCATGTATTTTGTCCGAAGATTGTTTTTTAAGGTTTTCCAAATTTTTGTTTTTTCTTTTCCTTTGCAATGTTTTTTCATAATGAAATTTTTATTTTTTGGCAAAGTTTTAAAAAAAATAAAAATTAATATTGTGAAGTTAAGATTTTTTTTATATATTTATATATGGTTAATTAATATTCCACACATTAAAATAATTGTCATATGGTTATTTGGCATATCAAAGGATGCTTAAACCTCACTTTGTACTCAAGAAAGGAAGAGAACAAAGTCAAAAGGAAGAGATGATTCAAAATAATTGTCACTAAAAAATAATAATTTTGAAAACTTCACAAAAAATACACATTTTCCATATAGATATAATTAAAAAAATGTGTATTTTTGTAACTTTTCGCTAAAACTGACATATTAAATAAAAAAAATTATGGAAAAATTAAATAATTTTTTTAAAACTAACAAATTTATAAAATTTTTAAATCAAAACAATTACATTAAAAAAAATCCAAAATGAATCCACTAAAATTAAAAAATACAATTAAATTATTAAAAAAACACCATTAAAAATAAAAAAAAATAAAAAATAAAATTAAAAAAAAAACAAAAAAAAAAAAAAACAAAAACCAAAGAAAAACAAAAACAAACAAACAAAAATTTTAAAAAATAAAATTAAAAACATAAAAAAATATTAAATTTGGGAAAAAAATAAAATATTAAATATTAAAGAAAAAAAAATTGTAATATATAATATATATAAATATATATATTAAAAAAAACTTTTAAAACAATTAAAAAATTAAAATTAAAAATTTTAATATTATAAAAAAAACATTATCAAAAAATTTAAAAAACATTTACAATAAATAAATAGTTGCGACACCTCGATTGTTGGGCGGGTGGGTTCACACATGCTCCACCTATCAGGGTCGAGGCCCCTTGGCGAGGCTCGACTGATTATGCTAACACGAGTTCCACTCACCCAGGGTCAATGCCCCTGGGCGGGGTTAGACCGATTCTGCTCACACGAGCTCCACGCGCCTAGGGCTAAGGCCCCTCGGGCCCCTTGGCGGGGCTCAGTCGATTCTCCCCTTGTATATTTGCTATATTGTGAAAGGAGATTGCTCTCTCTGAAGAGGCTTCTTATTCATTCTTCTCTCTCATTCCCAAAGCGTGGAGTTACTTTTTTCTTTTTTTTTGTTATTTGCATGTTTGGTGCGTAATATTTTAAAACACTTATAAATCACTGAAAGATAACAAAATGCTCCCATGAAAGGGATAATTTCCACTTTTCTCTTGTTTCTTAAAAAGTCACTCCACTCTTACTAAAATTAATGAAATAACTAGAGTTTGCTCACCCACTATGCACATGGAAAGAGAATCTACAACATGTTGACTTGTAAGACTATGAGTTAATGGACATTGACTTATTAGAACAAGTGTAAATCTAATCTCCATTCTCACTGGCTTTACCCATAGCCTCTCTTAGCTTCAAAGCTCCAATGTATTCCATCATGAGAATAATGTCATTAAAATCCACTCTAGCAAATAGATGTTACTAAAATTAATAATGCATAGATTATTTCACCCACTATCTATATGAAAAGATTCTACAACATATTGACTTCAAAAGACCTATAAGGAGATTAATTCACCTACTATCTACATGGAGAGATTCTACAACATTACAGCAGAGGAACTATGAATTAATATACATTCCCTTCATATTACAGGTACAAATCTAATCTCCATTCTCATGCACTCCCAAAGCCTTTCTCCCTTGGTTTCAAAACTCATATTTCTTCCATCATGATAAGAACTTTTAAAGAGTACAAATGGAAATAAAGAGTACAAATGGAAAAAAACAAGTTGGAGAGAAAAGCATGTTTAAAAATGATACCCTCATTATTTATGTCATATCCCAACATTACGTATTGGTAATTTATACCGTGGATAAAAGTGAATAAGGTTCCATATGTATTTAGTGCCCAATCAGGAGTAATAACTTCAACCTAGTGTATGGAATGCGAATGAGAGAATTGTAAATATAGATTTTTTAAAGTTATATTTCACTTATTGAGATGTTTATTGAAATTGAATTGTTTGTTTGGCAGGGGAAGCGGTCCTTGACCTTGAAGCCTGATAGTATTTTCTTGAGACATTGTGAAATGGGAAAGCGATATAAAAAAAAAAAAAAAAATTGAATTTTTCATTTTTTATTATAAAATAAGTGCTTAAAATTCAATTTTTCATTTTTTATTATAAAATAAGTGCTTTGAAGAGTGGCAATACAAGTATTTCAAATTTCTTGTGTATTATATTGGCTAACATTGTTTTCTTAATTACGAAGGAACTTTGTTCTCATGTTTCTCGTTTGTTATGTTGGATAATTTAGTTTTGTGGATTATAATGCAATTTTGAGGTCTTCATATTCATTGTAATCAATAACATTTATTGTTATGGATAAAGTGAAGTTTTTTTTTTTTTTTGTAAGCTGGGGTGGGACTCTCTGATTTACATGTCCATTAAATACCCCTCAACGGGGGAAGGGTAGCCCAAGATTTGAACCCAAGACTTCCGGTTCGGTGAGACTTCATTTCCACGGCCCTTGCCGGTTGAGCTATCCCATGTGGACGATAAAGTGAAGTTAATATAATTCAAAGTTTTTAATTTTTTAATATTGTAAATATATAATGTTCATTGTAAGTTAATCGTCCAAAAAATTATGGAAAACATACTATTGGTATTATATATTGATAAATATTAAAATGCTTAATACAATTTAGAAATACGATAGAATATTTTTTTGGCTATAAAGTAGATACAAAAACAAATAATAGAAAATTAAGAATTTTGTTTTTCGTTAAAGAATATGTCCACAAAACATTTTGAATTTTTGAATTATCTAATTAAATTGTTCACATATAAAATTCTTGAAGTAATTTGAGGTAAATTCCCAATTATAGCTTCCTCAATGGGGTGTTAACATGGGCAGAGAGGGAGTCTCATTGGAAGTAGTGCAAAATGGGTAACATGTGTCACAATTTGGGGGAAGCGTTGTTGTCGCTAGCTGAGGGATTTGTGTTCTTACAATGTCAATCTCGTCATTTTAAATGCATGTTTATGGCGTTGTGGTGGCCAAGGTATGTGAAGCGTGAGATTGGAGGTGAGGAGTTATCCTCAACTCCTTCCTCTGGATTCATTTGTGGTTGTTGTGTTTTGTTTCTTTTTGGCGGATGCAGTGTCTGAGACCCACTTCGATTTGAGTCTAGGGCTCTAGTAGTGAGTTTGGAGGTACATGATTTCCCTTTTCTAGTTTTGAATTGTGTCAAAGGTTGCTTTGTTGTTTTACGAGAGCTTAATCTCTCTGCGTGGGTCATAGTTTGGTCAATTAGTGTATGTATGCTCCAAGTCGTTTCCTTTGGTTGCATATGTATTACTCTATTGTGGTCCTTAGGCTATGTGAAGTGGAATTTTTTACGACAATGCCTAGTTTCTCCTTTTCTTTTAATTCATATTTCGCCTTTCTAGTGTTGTTGAGTATTTTGAGCATTGGTTTCAACCGTGCTCTAGGTTTGAGTGTTGAGATTGCTCTTGCCCTATATTTGCGTAATTCTATTTGCCTAGTATGGTATTGGGGTTTTATTGTGTTATGCCTCTATATTGTGGGGAATTTGATAAGCTTATGGGCTTTGGTCCTCTGGTGTGGCAAGTGTGTGACAAACTATTGATCTTTAGCTCAGGGTTTCAAGGACTGGTGCTTCATTCTTCATATTTCTTTGTTGGTAGAGGGTTTCTTATTGGTTTCCCTATTTGTTACTTTGTCATTGTACTCATCCCTCCTCGCTAGAGAATGATGAGCAGAAGGGGCAACTTTGGTAATGTAGGGCATAAACATATTCGTCCTTTTGCTTATGATTTAGTTGAGACTTTTTTCGATGTGGTTACCTTAAAAGTGAGGAAGGAAATCCTCTTGTTGGAGTCTAAGGAGTTTGGTGAATGTTTGTTTCACTCAGATTCAAATATCATTGGAGAAGATATGGCTAGGGTCCCTAATCTTGGTAGATTTAGGAATAGAAGACTTCACTTCTTGAATTTGTTGGCTCTTCAACAACAAATGGATACCTTAACATATTTAATTTGTAAGGATAATCAAGTTGAAATTATAATGTGTTTTCTTCACTTGAACATATCAAACATATGCTCAGGAATCAAAGGATTTGTTTAGACGATGTGGATTCGTGATTGGCTAAGGTTGAAAGTTTTCTAGTGTCAAATTTAGCTTCATATGACCTCACTGACCCACTGGTGGATAGTGCCCAAGATTTGACGATAATTTCCTCTGACCAGGACTAGCATTCGCTGGTCTTTTTCTTTTTGCTTCTATTTTGTAATCCGTCTACAAATATGGCTTCATTATGGCAGTTTCAACTTGTTTCAAATCATAAGCTTAGTGTGAAGGTTACTAGTGCATGTTTTCAAGATTACACTGTCATGGAAAATTTTGATTTATTTTTCTCTAAATTTATGGTATCCTCTGTGTTGTTCCTTTTTGTTCAATCGTGGCTCTAGAAGGCATGAGATGGTCTTGTGGTCTCTCATGTCTATATGTAGGATTGAGACACTCAATATTTTCATTATTATGTCTACCCATGGCTTCATATTTTCACTATCGTGTCCATGCCATTCATGAAATTTGTTGTGTGGTTTTGGGTATTGGTATTGATCTCTTTGGTTCCCTAAACAGGTTGAACATGTTGACAACCATCCAATTACATACAATGCTTATTTTGATATATTATTGAATTTCAAGTGTTGCAGTTAACCAATAAAAAAATTCTCTCTTATAACTCTTTAACGTCATTGTTAACTTTATATAGTTGTTAACTAGTATTGGCTAAAATAAAATAAAATATCATAAAATACATGTTTTTAAATTTATTGTCAACCATATTTACTTACATAGGCCGAAAGATAAATTTTCATCAAGATACATATAGTTAGTTGAATACAATATTCATTTTCAGAAAGTTTTTATATTCAAAATGTTGTTATCAATGTAGTTTAATTTTCAAAATTTTATTAAAAATAAGAAAGAAAAAAGAAAAGAAAAGAAAAAAGAGTGAAATATTGTTTGTCATTGATGTTGGTGTTGAAATATGTAACTAGGTTCAGTCTTCATAAATATGAAATGTGCTCTTGATTCTTGTATATTGTAAAAAGAAAGAAAAATTGTTATTGTTATTTTTGTAGCATGGGTTTCATGCTCAAGGTCATTTTATTTATAGGTCAAGCACCCATTGAGTGCTTTTGGGGTTTGTCATAGAGTCAGAAGTTTATAGAGTCATTGTCACGTGAATAAGACCCCATTGGGCATCTTGTAACATGTCAAAGGAATTATTTTTTTGTCTAAAGCATAAAAATACCCCTCCAACACTAAGTCGGCCTAGCAGCTAAGAAGTCAGCCTCATTAGGGCATGTCGCGCTTCTTGGAAGCCTATATATAGGAGAGAATTCGACCTCCTATGGACATTCATTCACTCACTCATCATGCAAGTGATGAAGAAGAAGAAGAAGAAAGGCTATCGAAGGAGGAAAGAAGGAAGAATGACAAAGTTTTGGGTTAGTTCTCTCTCTCTCTCATGTGCGAAGATAAGGCTAGGGTTTTGTAAGGTCGAAGTTTTTCAGTTGTAGAAAGAAGGTTGAAATTGGTGGAAGAAAGGACTATTAGGTCACATACTAGCCCTAGATGAAGAAGCAGCCCAAGCGAAGGAGCAAGGAAGCCTTGGAAGCCCTAATTTCCCTCATATGTGTGGAAGCAACAACTATTGTAGGGGCCGAAAATTTCAGACCTGTAATGGAGGCTGAAATTCTGTAGTTGGGGGTCAAAGTTGTACTACTGGAAGAGATTTTATTGGGTTTGACTTGGATAGAAAAAGCACATCATCAAGAAGGTTTGACTTGGTCATCGAGGGGTCTTGGTCTTGGTCTAGATGTCTTAGAATTTTTCATTTACAGAATCTATAAGAAGAGGAGATTTGTGAGTTTTCCTCTCAAGAAGAGAGGTTTTAGCCTTGGTTTGCAGCTTACATCTTGTGTTCTTGTGTACTATTGATCTTCGTGTTTTTGGTAGTTGTTTGATGTTAATAACAACATAATAATAAAAGAAGAAGCAAATTATCAAGAAAAGTAAAAATACATCACAAGTAGTTATCAAGTCTAAGAGAAATCACCCTAATTGTTGCCCTATTGATTTCTCAACATGGTTTCAAAGCTAAGGTGGACTAAGGGCATGATGAATATCACTACATCCATGAAGAAGTCATTAAAGTTCTCATTGAAGCAGTACTCTATAATAGCAAGGCATCAAAACATTCAAGGATCTCCTATAATCTATCAAGGACTATATTACCAAGACTTCCTCCTCAAAGGACGAAGGACTATTCTCAGCACTTATAGGTACGTATGAAGATGAAAATATATGGGTAATTGATAGTGGAGAATATAGACATATGGAAAGTGAGCATAGACAACTAAAGACACTATCAAGAGGGAAGACTTCTTATTCAGTCGAGCTTGGAGACAAAAAGAGTTATGCAACTTCACTGGAGCTAGAAGGTGGAGCACACATACATCTCAACAACATTTTATTTGTTCCAGATTTGAAGAAAAAATTACTTTTCATTTCATGTTTAGAAGATAAATGAGATAGAGTTGCATTTATAGATGGAAAGGTTATGGTGTGGGATAAAGATTGTAGCATCAATAATGCAAAAGTTATTGGGATTCATGAGGGAAGGCTATATAGGCTACTTATACCTCTCTCTCAAGCCTTGGTTCACATTGAAGTTAGTCGATGTGAGCTTTGGCATAGAAGGTTTGGACAACTTCACTAAAAAATCTTACCAAATCTAAATACAATGGTAAATGGCATCCCTGTACTAAGGAAGATCATGAAGGAGTTTGCAAGGGATGTGCATTAGGTAAAAATGTAAAGAAACCATTTGGAAGTAGTGCTTAAAGATCTAACAAAATCCTGGATCTCATTCACTCTCATGTATGTGGTCCTATGTCTACAAAGTCTCTTGGAGGTCATCTATACTATGTAACTTTCATTGATGACCACTCAAGGAAGACTTGGATTTATTTACTTAAGTCCAAGGATGAAGTATTTGAAAATTTTCAAGAATTCAAAGAAGTAGAGAATCTTACAGAATGAAGGTTAAAGGTATTTCGATCTAATAATGGAGGAGAATACACATCAAAGGAACTTATAACTTTCTGTAAGGAGGTTGTAATAAAGAGGGAGTTGATTGTTCCCTATAATCCGGAACAAAATGGAGTAGCAAAAAGGAAGAATTGTACGATTGAAGAAAGTGTTAAAGTTATGTTACATGATCAAGACTTACCTTAATTCCTGTGGGGTGATGGATCCAAAGCAATTGTCTACATTCAAAATTGAAGTCCTCACAGGTCACTTAAAAACATGACTCTTGAAGAAGCATTTACTGGAAAGAAACCATATGTAGATCATCTATGAATATTTGGCTTCCCTATTTACATTCACATTCCAAAAGATAAGAGAAAGGAATTATGTCCTACAAGTTTAAAGGGCATATTTGTTGGCTATAGTAACTCTTCAAAGGCATATAGGATCTACATAAAGGAAGGGCATCAAATTGAAGTAAGTCGAGATGTGATTTTTGATGAAAGAATTGCATATAAGAAGTCAAAAGATCTCCTAATTGAGTATGATGATGAAGAACTGCCTATATTTGAAGAATGTCCAAGGGAAGAAGAAGATTCCAATCATGAAGAAGGTGGGCTCAGTGAACCTATTCAGCAAGTCATCATTCCTGAAAATAGGGAGAGACCTAATTGGTTGAAGTCTACTCCTCAAGATGTAGAAGGACATGCTACTACTAAGGGTACATTTATGGAAAGAAAGAAGCCTAAAAGGTATTCAAGGTATGCATCCTATATGACAAAATTGATTGAAGAATAACCATCCACCTTTGAAGAAGTTTTTAATCATCAAGAATAGAAAGATGCTATGAATGAAGAATATCAATCTATAATGAAAAATGGAGTTTGGGAAATCGTTCCTAGGCCGAAAGACAAATCTGTGGCAACTTCCAAGTGGCTCTACAAAATTAAACATGCAGCAGATGGAAGTATTGAGAAATATAAAGCAAGGTTTGTGGCTAGGGGTTTCTCTCAACAACACGGTGTCGATTATGAAGATACATTTGCACCTATAGCTAGATACACAACTATGAGATGGTTGGTCTCTTTAGAAGCATCTATGGGATGGAACATCCATCAAATGGATGTCAAAACAACAATCCTGAATGGTACCATTGATAAAGAACTGTAAATTGAACAACCCTTGGGATTTTAAGCACATGATAAAGAAACTCATCTATGTAGATTGAAGAAGGAACTTTATGGCCTTAAGCTAGCTCCAAGGGCTTGGTATGCAAGGATGGGCACATACCTACAAATATTGGGCTTTTCTAAAAGTTCTGTTAATTTGAATCTTTATATCAAGGTACTGAAGGATGAAATCATAATAATTCTTCTATATATGGATGATCTTCTCATTACATGTGTGGAAGGTCATATTCAAGAATGCAAAAGGCAATTGGCAGCAAAATTCGATATGAAGGATCTAGGGCTGATGCATTATTACTTGGGGTTGGAAGTTTGGCAAAAACCTAGAGAAATATATCTAGGTCAAGGAAAGTATGTGATTAAGATGTTGCAAAGGTTTGGTATGATGGACAGCAAACCTATGACAACCCCCATGATGACAAACTTGAAGAGGTTGAGAAGTTATAATTCAAACCCTATAAGTTATAGAAAATTGGTTGGCTCTCTAATGCATCTTGTGAACACTCAACCAGACATTTACTTTTAGTGAATATTTTCAGTTAGATTCATATAGATCCTAGACATGACCATTATATTGAGATATCTACAAGGAACAATACATTATTGCCTGAAGTATGATAAGAGTGATGTCCAATTGATTGGATATACAGATTCTGATTGGGGAGGCAGTGAGACACATGGAAGAAGCACTATTTGAGGATGTTTCAGCTTGAGATCCTCTATGATCTCATGGATGAGTAGAAAGCAAGGGTCATTTGCTTTGAGTAGTATTGAAGCTGAGTGTACATTGCAGCATGTGAAGTTAGTAGAGAATTTGTTTGGTTGAGGAAGTTGTTATCCAACTTATTTAAAGGTCTCATGGACCCTATCGTGATACATTGTGCTAACACCAGTTGTATAAGGTTTTTTGGAGACCTTGTATTCCATGGAAAGACGAAGCACATAAATAACAAGTATCATTACATATGAGAGCTAGTGCAAGATGGATTATTATAGTTACAATATATCTCCATCAATGAGTAGGTAGTTGATAGTTCAACAAAATCTCTTCCTAATAAGAATCTTGTGTATTTGAGAAACAAGCTTGGATTGGTTGATATCTCCTCCCTAGTTGAGAGGGAGAGATAAACACATCATTCTTGTCTTCACTTTGTGAAGAAAGAATGGAGGATTGGGTAAGCATCTGGTTTCTGATACTCTTTGAGGATGAGGTAGGGCATCCAATAGGTAAGAGTAGTCGAAGAGGAAATTCTTTGAGGATGTGTTAATCCAAGACAAGAATTGTCTTAGAAGGACATACCTTGTGAACTTCCAGACGGCTTATGTGCCTTGAGAGACAAATGATGATGGTGTCTATAAATCATTGGTCTCCCCATCATTGTGTTGTGACCTTGTGGAGAGGTAGAGTTGTTAATCAAGGCTTTGATATGTGACAATGTTGGTTGATATTATAAGATGCATTGATATAAGCTGATAAGATAGCTTATGAGATAGTTTACCAATCTGAATCTTATTATGAGATCTCTTCAGTTTGAGAATGTCCTTGTATCATTATGAATAACTTCTTAGTTAAGAGGGAGTGTTGAAATATGTAACTAGGTTCGGTCTTCATAAATATGAAATGTACTCTTGATTCCTGTATATTGTAAAAAGAAAGAAAAAAAAATATTGTTATTTTTTGTAGCATGGGTTTAATGCTCAAGGTCATTTTCTTTATAGGTCAAGCACCCATTGAGTGCTTCTAGGGTTTTTCATAGAGTCAAGAAGTCTATAGAGTCATTATCGTATGAAGAAGACCACATTGGGCATCTTGTAACATGTCAAAAGAATTATTTTTGTTTCTAAAGTGTAAAACTACCCCTTTAAGACCAAGTCAGCCTGCCAGCTAAGAAGTTAGCCTCATTAGGGCATGTCGTCCTTCTTGGAAGCCTATATATAGGCGAGAATTCGACCTCCTATGGACATTCATCCACTTACTCATCATCCAAGTGAAGAAAAAGAAGAAGAAAGGCTAGCGAAGGAGGAAAGAAGGAAGGACGAAGTTTTGGGTTGGTTCTCTCTCTCTCACATGCGAAGAGAAGGCTAGGTTTTTGCAAGGTCAAAGTTTTCAAGTTGCTGAAATAAGGTCGAAATTGGTGGAAGAAAGGACTATTAAGTCACCTACTAGTCCTAGAAGAAGACGTAGCCCAAGCGAAGGAGTGAGGAAGCCTTGGAAGCCCTAATTTCCCTCACACATGTGGAAGCAACAATTGTTGCAGGGGCTGAAAATTTCAGACTTGTCGTGGAGGCCAAAGTTCTGTAGTTGGGGGTCTTGTGCAGCAAGAAGAGATTTGGATAGGTTTGAATTGGATAGAAGAAGCACTCATCAAGAATGCCTGACTTGGTCTTGGAAGGGTCTTGGAATTCTTCATTTGAAGAATCTATAAGAAGAGAAGAGATTTGTGCGTTTTCCTCTCAAGAGGAGAGGTTTTGTCCCTAGCTTGCATCCTACATCATATGTTCTTGTGTACTATTTATATTCATGTTTTTGGTAGCAGTTTGATGATAAGAACAACATAATAATAAAAGAAGAAGCTAATAATCAAGAAAAGTAAAAATACATCACAAGCAGTTATCAAGTCTAAGAGAAATCACCTTAATTGTAGCCTTCTGAACAGTTGAAAGGTAGTAATGAAGACATTACATGGTTACGTATATCGATAACCATATATTAATTAAATTAAGAAGCATAGTTAAGTTATTATTTTAGATTGTGTACCATAACTTGTAATTATTAAAAAAAATCAAATGAATATTTCTAATTAAATGAGCTTCAACATTGTCAAAACCTTTGACAATCTTTGTTTTGAAATAAGAGTTTGATTCTTTATACCACATTAGACTTAGACTATGAGTAGTAATTTAATCAAAATTCTCTTTTAGACAAGTGCTAACATAGAAATTGGATAGTTTGTTTATTCTTTAGATATTCTAGGTTCCAAAGAAAGTTAAGAATTCCATTTAAAAGGTTTGTTGCATTGTACCTTGACACTAAACATAGTTTATTATAGATATTCGTTTGAGATGAAGTTTATTTTCCAATATTGTTTGCATGTTAAACTTGTTATTTTTGGTTTTCTTATTTTTCTCCTAGAAGTTATAATTCAATATTAATTTCTTGGAGCTCTATTTGTAATAAGGACTTGAATTATAAGGTTTACTTTCATGTTTGTGTTTCTTTGTTATGTCGTATAATAGCTACTTTAACCCTTAAGCAATGGAAAACTATTCTAAAAAAACAACATCTTACGTCATAGATCAAACTCGGTCACGGAAATTCTTACTTGACTAAGTTATAAAAATGTATGATTATAACCTTACATTCTATCTAGCTTAGGTAGGTAAGATAATTTTGTTCCTTTACCTTAAAGTGCAAGTAAGTGATGAGGATGAATATTCTATTTTCTAGTATCTTACATGCACAAAAAGGGGGAGAGAAACCAAAAGGATCAACCATGATTCATCATGATGTCACAGACCAAACTTGTCATCAACCTAAAGCTTCAGCTTTGCTAGAAAAACAACCTTTTTAAGTTTGGTTAAGTCCTAAAAGGTATTGATGTTATTTTTGGTATTTTCGTGTTTGTTAAAATATCTGATTGTATGCTTAATGAACTACACCAATACTTACAACTATTTTAATCCAATTTAAATATGTAGAGTGGGACCCATTGCTTGGGAACAAAAGATCAAAGACTTTATGATAATAATGGCAAGATTAAAGAGAGTTATTGCACCAAAGACAAAATTAGTATGTCAAAGGAAGAAAAAAATCTCCTTTATGGAAGCAAGAGAAACTCATCACAAAAATTAATCATGTCAATATGTAGTTTGAAAAGAAGAGAAAGTACACAAAATGTAAATATATATTTAGATAGATTTAATAATGTATAAATATGTAGATGTTATTAGGGGAATTTTCCCACAGGAAAATATTTGGGAGGGAAAGAAAGAAACCTACCTTTTTTAATTGTCTTTTTGGCTTATCTCCTTATGAGTTTACTCAAATATCTCGTTGAATGCAAAATTAAATTTCACTTCCAATGAGTACTCATTCTAAATACTTCTTAGTATACCCAAATTAAAAATAAAAATAAATAAAAAATATAGGAAAAATGTGTGTTTAAAACTTTTTTCATATCTTTTCATTTTTTCTGTGTTGGTCTACTCGAAAGTATATAGAGTGAGTACTCATTGAATGTAGAATTTAATCATGCATCCAACGGGTGTCTACACTTGTCATTTGAGTAAACCTATAAAGAGATAAGTCAAAACACAATAGAAAAAAAAAATAGTTTTATTTATTTTTCCTTAAGAAATCATAGCTATTATTTTATTAGTTTCCTTAGGAGACCCATTTTAAACTTCAAAATCCCCTTATACTCAAATTTAAAAAATTGTTAAAGAAAAAGTGACATAAAAAAATCCATATTCTCCCAAATGTTCAAAGGCATAGATATATTAATAATATGCAAGATTTAATTCATTTATAAACAAATGCCAGTGCACTTGAATGACTAAAATATAAATACAATGAAAGCACTAGATTTTGAAGGTTAAAAAAAGTTATTCTACATCTCGAGCTTCGTTGTCTCTAACTATGGGACCTAAAGAAGGGCATTAATTCACTTGGAAGTTTGATGTGGAGGAAACACTATTGTAGTGGGAAACATATAAACATGAGCTTGACATGGGTGTGACATATTCAAATTTCACTACAATTAACAATAGTTACATAATAAAAACATAGAGGGGATGATGGACGTACGAAAGATAAGAATGGAAATGTTATTACTACTTCCTCTTTTTCTTTAGGTCTTGAGGATATATATATAT